>DWCF01001874.1:0-27176 GCA_018230265.1 Delias oraia | reverse complement strand
TAATGTATATATTGTATATTTATTTTATATATTATATATATATATATATATTATAGCGGACAATAGAGCAGGTGTGTGTCCTATATGGTAAAAGAAGACCGCCGCTCATGGACAACCGCGCTTCGCTCCGCGTTTTAGATGTGTTGCCGGATTTTTACTCTGTTAGCTTCACTAACTCAGGAAAACACAGTAGAAGTATCGTTTCAAGTACAACTACCAGTGCGTTAACTTTATATTGTGCTCGCACGGGTGAGATATATATATAAATGTATAAGCTAAATAAATTTATATCATTTATTACAGTCGTCGCTATGTTTCAGTGGTTAATGGTTTAGCATGTTATATTTGAGGTTGCGAAATCCAGGTAAATCATTAAATATTGGATGATGACAGAAGGCTGTTGTGAATAAAATATTCACCATTTTTACCTTAAAATCTTCCATTATGATGTTCTCAACATAAATAAATAATAATAAATGTTATGTTGAGTGTTCTGAAGAAAGCGGCAGGGCATGGATTCGGGAAGGGGGTGACGGCCTAATGGATGGAGTCCGTTTTGTCGGATCGATATATTACGCTTTGTTGAGGTGCTCTTCGCGTTTTAATGCTTAGAAGTAGAAATGTTTAAGAATTTTGTAAAATATTCTAAAATTCTTGTTGAATAATTTCTTATTTCATGAATGCATGAATTATCTTTTATATCGAATTACTGATCAATAAAATTTTTAATTACTCAATTTTGCTATAGTTCTATCACTTTCTTACTTTTTTATAGTATAGTGAACAACGTAATAAGTAGGTCACCTATATAGTAAGATAACGCCGCCACCCATACGCACTTTTAGTTGTGATGCCGGCCTTTTATACCTCTTAAGTGGCAAAATTTAAGGGTCCGCGATACACTCACTCACTCAACGGAACACATTACAAGTATCGATTCGCGCTGAGCATTCTCTGAACCCGTAGTATAACTTCGTACAAACCAGCCCATTTAGTGTGTCAGCATATGCTCCGACGGTTGTGACGCTATTAAGACACTAGCCACCACTACTACTACTGGCAAACCATTCCAAATACCATAAATTAAAATTATGCGGGCCGGGATTAGAAATTCATACCTCTCACTTTATGGTAGACTTAAAAAAATTTCTTAACTAAGAGGCTCTCAAAACACCTTACAGTTTTGTACACCACAGTACAGGACAGTTATGAAAATTTGAAGGATTTATTGATTAGCTTTCGTTAGGTAGAATCTACTCAAAATTAATCGTGCCAAAAAACAATACATTTGTCCATAACACTACACACATCGACTAAAATATCTTAAAACACTTGTCAACGGAATTGGATTTTTTGAAAATCTTTGACAAGTCGAGTAAGACTATATAATGTATCGTTATTACGACTCGTAATAAGTAAGAAAGTAACAAATTTAACAAAAGTTATAAGGAACGAAATCAATCAGTTACTAACAAAATAAGTTCAATTTACAATGAAACTTTAAAACAGTTTTTAGTATGAAAGTAAACATTTACTGACATTCTGTATTATACAATAACAACAAGTGACATAGCAACATGTTTTACGTTAACGTGGGGGCGGTGTAGACACGCTACGAGCTACGAGCTACGAGCTACGCGCTACAATCGTAGTAGGGTGCTGTTTATCGTTATTGTAATGAACCGAGAACACTCAGATTGTTATATAGCCATTTTTTTGGATAAAATCACTATCTTCACCAAATTTTATAATATTATTCTTCCAAATAAATATTAAAGATGATAGTATAGAATTTGAGGAATAAGAAAGAGATACTAACTTATGTTTTATAAATTATATATAATATTTCTAGATAAATCTATTTTATATTTATTAATACTGTATGTTTTAAGTAATTCCAAATATAAAGTTAACAAAAACCAATGACATTAAATATATTTTGTACTTCAAAAATTAAGATGATGCCTTTAACTCAAAGCTACGATTTGCTGACAGTGTAATAATTGCTTCAGAGAAAAAGGTCTTTTTAAAATTAAATATTGAAAAAAAATCTCCTCCAAACATCCTGTAAAATTCTTATAGAATCTTCATAATTTTTACTAAACATTTAATTTATTGCAGTGTAAATATTATGTTACCTCGAGTGAGGATACAAAATATAATTTATACATAACAATATTTTGAATTATATTCTCAAAAATTATTCCAACTGTAATATTTATCTACTTCTATAAAAGCAAATATAGCACAATTTGTGTAAGCATTGAACTAAAATATTAAATTTCAGGAATTTAGTTCAGGTGATTTGATGCAGAATAACTATTAAGGTGGTTGACGGATAAAGTTTCATAACGCATAAAGTAATCTTTGTGATCCAAAAATCTTGATATTTACATTTTTTAAAAACGCATTTTTTATATTTCATAAATAAAGCCTTCTACGTATCCGTGTATTGTGTTTTTATACAAAAAACTAACTTTTATTGTTAAATAAATTCATCTTTGTTTTTCACAAGTAAAAATACTATTTTAATGATATAGTAGACTTTTGAAATATTCTAGAGACTTGCTTGTTTTACGTCTGGCAAGACATCTAAAAAAATTGTAAGCAGTAATAATTTGTTTACATAATTCCGTACACTTATACGCGTTTTTGAATGCACATGCCGGGCTATACAGTTTTTTATGAGTTTATTACTTTGTCCTACACTATAGCACAACATCAAATTAGTAAAGCCAAATAAAATATTCATTTTACTGTTTTGATATAATAAATAATAATATTAATTATAAATAATTACAACACAACTAATGCGCCGACTGTGCCGCGGTAGTCCATGAGACAGCGGCGGTGTTCTCTTACCATATAAGAGTCCCACCAGCTCCGCTGGCCGCTAAACTATAAAAAAATAATTTTAGTTAATTCTTAAAATGTATTAGGGATAGATACAAACTTAGCAGTGAAGTGCGATTCACGCCTTTAAATTTATTTTAAAATAATTGGACATGCTCGAAAGTGGTTAACAGCATTGAATAGCAAATCTTGCGATGGACGAGGTGTATGGTAAAAGGTAGCGGGGCGCGACGGGCGGGCTCAGACGACCGCCTACGCGTTCGGCTGCGGTCGTGTTACCGCGCTCTGCACGCCATAGCGGCCGGGCCTGGCGCCCGCCGCGCTCGCTTTTACCGCTGCTCAGTCAAGCCGGTAAGTACTTTATCGTCGAATCAAAATAAACATTGTTTTATATATTTTTTTATTCAATTTTCGATATTTTTTCTAAAACTCCTTTTTGGTTATCTTGATGGTTGATACTAGTAGTCGTTTATTTTAAATCACATTTAAAAAGCAATTAGCAGCCAATGATATGTCCTTATATAATTAATACTACATTACGTATCTAAATTATTTCTGTCATCTCTTTATTGTAGAATTTGCAATCTTGTATACACTTTAGAATGAAATTAAAAAGGGTGTAAATAAAGTAATGGTATGTTTATATTTAATTAGTGTTAAAGCTTACTTCTTTTAAGCGCTTTGCTTTTGCTTTCGCTTAAGCGTCTTTGGGGGAGGCCTATGTCCAGCAGTGGATTTAGATGGGCTGATGATGAAAGCTTACTTTATAATATGATAGCTGATTTAAAGTCTACCTTTCTAGATTAAATAATAAGTTCTATCAATTATTTATTTTAAAAATTAAATATTTTTCTAATAATAATTAACGTATTTATTATAAGTTAATTATTAAAAGAAAATATTATTAAATATAGATACATATAATTTATGAAGTACTATATAAAATATTAATTTATGTGTTAACATATATCTATTAACATAACTTTTAACTTTATATTTGAATATTAGAATATATATCTAAAATATATATCTATTTGAATATAGATAGAACATAATTATATAAAACTATTATAAAAATATAATAGACGAATGTATGTATATAATAATTGTTTCCTTCGCACTCCCTAATACACCTTTTTAATTGTATTACGAAAATAAAAGATGGAGCATCGTTTATTTCTTTACTAAATGAGTCACGATCGGCAGGCATCTGGAGTAGAAATTAATCAGGGTATCTCAAGTTTAACAATAAATACTAGGTTCGAACAGCGCGCGTGATTTGTAGGCTATTTCTCTGCAAAATTTGATTTATACAGTGGAAGGCACATTCAAAATTTAATTTATTGTAACAAAGTTTGAGAAGCTCGTTAGAGTAGCTCAAGATAAGATTTCAATTTTTTTTATTTGTTCAAATGTTATCCGGGATCTAATAGTTTAAAATATTGCATAGGTCACTTATAAAAAGACAATTTTTCTGTTTATAAAATATTTATTGTAGTTAGTTCACTACTTTACGCATATAAATACGTATCAAATCATTTAAATTTAATTGAAAATACTGTTTGAATATTTGCCGTATTTTGTAATGGCGTATATTTAATCTGGCATATTTCTATTATAATATTTATTAAAAAGATGACTATAATTTCCACTATTAAATATATCTGTCTAGTTTTCTCTCACAAACGGTTTAAAGAGCGAAGCGAAGTATGCGGTGGCATCTTTCTTATTTTTAATAAAAAGGAATAGTTTTCTAAAGTAATACTGTCCGCTCACGAACATTAATAATGATCTTTACTCTTCGACTTTTTCTCTACTTAGGAAAGCAATAAAAGTTCGCTGAAAGAAAACGATTTTTCCAAGTTTTCCCTGCTGTCTCTTAGTAATTACTTTTACAGTAACATTCAATTGGAATAGATTATCATATAATATCATTTCAACCATGTTATTCTACTATAATTTTTTTTTATTGAAAATAATTTTTATATCACTGCTTCAAGATAGAGTATGTACTGTATTAATGCTATAAAGTTTTCAGCTAACCATATTAATCATAATATAAGTAAACATTTTAAAATCCTTCTATACTTGGTAACACGATCCCCATAAACCCTTATTCCAATAAGAATATCTGCAATGTATGTTAAAAAAGGTGATATTTTTGTTTAATGAAACAAAACAACAAATTCAATTAAATTATATTGAATTGTGTCGATATAAATCCGACGATGATAAATCATTGTTTACGAGCAATTGTTGGGAACAGAGGCAGGTGCGAGCCTACAAATATGTTTGTATTGTGCTCACTATTTATGTTATTATTTCATTTAATAATGATTTTATCAATTTATGAATATATCAAGCAATAATTTGGTTCGTTGCTTACGCATTTCTGGTTCAAATCTCGAGGTATATAACAAAATATTAGATATTAAATTTACAAAAGTCAAGTATGTAAGGCAGCATCGCTTATTATTATTATATAACACAAACGATTAAATGTCTTTGATAATTGTTTATATTTAGTATTCTGTTAAGTTGTTTTGCACTCGTGGAGAGCCATGCTGAAGTAAATGGTAACGCACTAATTGCGGCGCCTCGTCCGAAGTTACCACGGGCTCACAGAACACTCAGCGTCAAATAGTAGTTTTACTTGTGACGGTACTTCTACTATATTTCGCTGTGTGAGGCTATTGGAGGCCCTTAAAAATTCCAATAAAAAGCCTGTAACACAACCGATGCGCAGACTATGGCGCTGTTGTCCGTGGGCGACGATATTCTCTTACCATAAAGGAGACCCACCTGCTTCGTTGTCCGCTATATAATAAAAAAAGTAGAGCGCTTTTTTATTTACTTCAACTTATTAAATTCGCCCATGTACTATACTATCATGGTATTACGTGTATCTTATTCCTAGTAAAAGTGATGACTCCGTCCTGAGTTTGGCTGGTTCAGTGTCCGGATTACGAGGATGTCTATGCCCGGGCCTCATCCGGGTTATAGCTCCAGATCCGGATTACGTTGCATATTACCTATTCTAAACTCTAACATGATTCGGTGAAGGTTAAAATTTAGATAATAACAGAGTGCATTTATAGTGTACATTTGTTTCAAACTAATTTATATTCGTTCTAAACATAAGTTCAGGAGTGTTCTCTTATCTTTTATATTTGTTAAATGACAAAATAGTTCTATTTAAATATTTGTGCCTATTTTTTATGCATTTATGATGATAATTATAATGTAAAGATTAGAATATTTCTCTGTTCAGTTGGTTATGATAAGCCATAATCAAATTCCATACAAATTTATTTTTAAAGGTATTTTTAGGTACATTTTTCATTTATTATTAGGTTTTGATTTCTTATGTCGTTTGTTATATTCCAAAAAGGCAGATTTCACAATTCATAAGCATAATAGTAGTATCTGTGGCTGCGTGATCTAATTAACTATGTTATAGTTCTTTAAGACCTCAATATAATTACGGAAAATTACGCAATGAGGGTTAATCCAGAAACAATAAACCTCTCTCTGTCATACACAATAGTACAAGGGTCGGAATGACCCGAGAGGCAACTATTAGCAACGCTGCTGTCTTGTTATGATTGAGGATTATCGACGGGTTATCTTCTAGAATTTCTTAAGTCGCGATTTTTACTTTTTAAATATTCATTTAAATATATTATTTCAACTAACTACTACCGGTTATACAAATTAAAAAAAAAATTAAAAACGTTTAATACAGAATAAAATTATAAGTGTAGTGATATTATAAATAATAAGAAACATTTAAATTACCTTAACTAAATTTTCTTTACAATGTAATATTTTCGAGAAGAATACTTAGAAGTTTTAATGAGAGTCAGGTGTTTAATTAAAAAGGTCTTGTTCATTAAGAATGTATGAAGTCCACAAAGCATATATAGACGTCCTTACTAATTATGTGGAAATGATAAACGTATTACATTTGTAACAAAATTGTTAATTTAATTTAAATGATATAATATAGATGCTAAAGTAAGAATGATACAGATTAATATATGTATTGTTTAAATGGTGCAAAAGTTTATAATTACAGTATTTTTATAGAATATCGGTGTTTTGAGAGTATTGGTAAACGTCATATTAGTTTGACTAAATTCATATACCGCACTCCGACACAACTCTTTACTTTTTCTAATTCGCACTCATATAGCTTACACAATATTCTATGTGGTGTCCTTCTGTGGTTTACCTCCTGCCATGTTCTGTTTGAGTTGTGGTGCATTTCTATTGATTATGAAATAGCTCGTATGAATATAATTCAAGGTTCAGTTTTTTGGATTTTCTTTTCAGACCAGAGCGTGTTTCTGAACAGCCATAAAATTTAGAGTAATTTTGACGACCATCAAATACTTTACACCGCGTGTTTTAATCATCTCCTCGCTCGCCTACACACGGTAGCTTGGCAACCCTGAACGCATTAACAGAATAACACTAACAACAACCACCATCCATTATCACATATTTATGCTTTCATAGAACAAGACAATAGTGTAAATGCTTTTCAAATGTAAAGATTCGAAAATTCGAAGTAAGCGTTAAGTCGTAAGAGTTTAAAGTTTATGGAAAACATTATATTCGTTTCATCGGAAGTAATACTACGGGCTCAGTACTAGCGTGAAACAGTAGTTGTATTAAATTTTGCCGAGAGAGTGAGAATATCGTAGGTCACGGGTAGGTAGTACGTAGGTAGACATAGTTTTGACATATTTATCACTTAAATAAGTAGATATCTAGTCTAGATATCAAGATTTATTAGATTATATAAAGAATTAGTTAATTAAGATTATCTTATTACTTGTTCGTGCATCGTTCCGTCGTCGATATATACCGACAGTATCGTAATTAATTAGAATAACAGTAATTAAAAGTAATTAGTAAATAAAAATAATAATAATCATATTTTACCGATCAAAAATTTTAAGAAAACATTATAAGGAGCCAACTCATTTGAAAAACAGATTTAATTATTTCCATGGAGTTGGAACTTAGAACTTCGTGTGGAACATGAAAATGCGTAAAACAACTAAGCCACGGATTTTTTTTGATATAGTAAGTTAGATTCTGTATGAGAAGGTTGTGTGATGTTATATTATGATTTTATAAATAAAAATATTACCTATATATCAGATCAAAATATTTTTAAAGAAAATGATGATACAAAAATGCCATCATAGACAGTGCGGAAATGAAATCGTCGGCCTATTTACCTACCGACAGCTATACTCGCCTTCTATTCACCTTATTTTCGTGTAAATTTAATTTATCTTCATTCAAACGTGTTCTTTATATTTTATCAAATAAGACAGACTGTTGACACATTTTCTTATTTATTAAGATCAAAGATATATTTTGACATGAATAGAAAAAAAAACGTTTTTGATTGAATTCGGAGATTATATTATTAAAAACTATTACTTTTTCGTGTATAATGTTTATTTAATATACTTAGAAAAATTTGAAACATCAATTAAATATGAAAATTTAAATACTCAGTTTATTGTACATTCTTTATAAATATAATTTATAATTTTATTTAGTTCTTTAAAAATGACAAAATGGGACTTATTTATTGTATTAAAAATAATGTCGGAAAAGTTAACTTTTTTGCAATACTAACTTATTGATGATTTTGATTCTACCCTGACTTAATATTTTATACACAACTATTGAGTACTGATTGTTCTAGTTATACACAATGGGGTGTAAAATTATAAAACAGTAAAAGCATAAAAGAAAAACGTGGATTGTGGTCTCCGTTACCTTCGCATTTGAGTTTTCCTTTGCAATTGTTAAGTTAAAAGGTATTGTTTACGTTTGAGTGCTTTTCACTAGGAACAAAAGTTGCGGTAATTCGTCATAAGACAAACAAAAATGTTTTTATTATTAGAGGTGACCTTTTGTTTAAAATATTGAACTCTTACCCATTTATTATGTTCTTAGTAGAAAAAGTAAATTTGTAGGTTATAAGTAACTATAACGTACAAATTATATATTAACGTAAAATACAATTGTATTACTACAGTCATTATTTCTTTTGAAAAATTCTAATTATAGTTATTGTATCATCATCATCATTTCAGCCGTTACACGTCCACTGCTGGACATAGGCCTCCCCTTCGGACCTCCATACATACATTATTATACCCTACTTATTGTATAGATATACCAAATATAATTAGCAACTTTTTTTGCAGGTCTACCATCAGCTAGCCGCGACTCCTGGATCTAACAACGTCAACGATCGATGACAACTTTCTTGTCACGGAAAGATGGCATCTTTCAAAGGTATTTCACTTAAAAAAATTATAATATTAGCTACGAAAGTCACTGAATTGGTTAGAAGTTAAATTTTAATAGTGAATAGGGGTTATTGTAAGATAATATTTCTATATTCTATTTTTTTATTCTACAACGGACCGGGATTTGGACCCGATACCTCTCGCTTCATTGTACACTTTTCAAACCACTAAGCTATGAGGCTCTTTATTCTATGCACGAAAATTTAAATAAACTTCACAATAATTATTAAATTTTAAATGGCATAAATTAATTGCTTTCAGACTATTACGAAATGTATTATATTATATTATATTAGGAAGTGTAAATTTTTGTCGCATCTTTACTTTAAAATCATTCGAAAGGATTTTTCGCATTTGTCAATCTAAGTCATATATAATTCTTTATTTCACTAAATCCAGTACAGTTGAGTGCTCAATCTTTTGTCATTTAAAAGGTTCCTTATCAGGTTGTAACCTCAATACCACTGCATAAATTTGTTTACGAAGTACTCTAACTACTTAATATATAGCATCATACAAATGTCATTATTTTATTTGTTCCTTAAATAATAACAAATTTTATACATATCTCGTTACGTCTTTAAAATCCACATTAGTTGTTTGAAGACTGACCTACTCGTATATGTCAGTTATAATACAAGAATGTTTATTTTAATTGAATATTAGATGAAAATTACAAATACAAAAGATCTTTTAGGTGAATTTTTTTCAGTGAAACAAAAAAATACATGGAATTTTCTAAATAAATCAATTTTTAATCGATATTATAAAATAACTAGTAATTAAATTTATTTCATTTCATTAAATGCAACCTAGACGCATGTAGATTGTTTGAGATTGAAGTTTTTTTTTATAATTAATATATATTTATACTTTATCAGTTGTATATCTAAAATCATTTTCAAATCCTTTAAACCTTTTAAAACTTAAAAACCTTAAACTAAGTTATATTTTAGATAAACAGACAAATAAGTCGAATTAAATAGCAACCGAATCATCTAAATTGATTTTCTTCATAAAACTTTGCGACTCGCTGGTAGGTGTCCTTGTAAAGTTTGTCGGTAATCTATTTAAATAAAATTTTCAATGAGTTCGTTTCAAATATCTTGATCTTTTTTGTTGTTTTATTATAACTTTGGATTGATGTACATTGTAACAAGGAACAAGATATAATTTATTGAACAAACAAAATAATTGAGAGTGTATAGATGTCGCTATTTATGTTGAAGAACCGTGTAGAAGCGTGGATCAAAATTTGAATCTAAATTACCTTTAAAATAGTTTATACATGTTAAAATATACTTTTGATAATTACCAGAGGATAGTTTCCAAGCGAACTAATTCATCGCAGGGATGTTACGGAGCTTCGCCTCGGGTTCCGTTAAGTTCTGTTCCGACTTCGGCTCCGATACTTTTGTATTTTTAAATCGAAGTTTTTAATTGGCGGTCGAAGCATAACATAACGGCAGCGGCGTCCTGTGACGTCGTTATGAACAGGTTCATCATTGTCGCGACAGACTATTTCCTGACTCCCAACTACTGCCACTCTATCCTCAGTTTTCACTTGATGTTAATTTGTTATGCACACGGCACGTTCAGCAATTATATATATTTCTTATGAGGTTTGCGGCATATTATCAATAGAAGTGATTTGTTTTTGTGTTGGACATTGAAACCTAAATCAAGTTGTTTTTGGAACCACTTCATTGAAGTTATTTCAAATTTAGCAAAGTGTAAACTGTATGAATACGCATTGAAGAAACGATGGTAAGATAAGATCATTAAGAGACCATTTGAGAAGATTTTTTTTTTCATTGTTTGTTTTATTTTATACTTAAAAAAGATGAAAAAGATTTGAGTAAATAATGTTTTTTTGTCCTTAAATAAAAATTCTCTTTCATGACATCACTTCTGATCCTGCCTCCGCCTTCGATACCGACTCCGATAAATCAAATTTAAAAATCCGACTCCGCCTTCGGTTCCGATAAAATTACCTCCTTTACATCCCTGCTTCACCGATAAGTCTATCGAACTAAATTTCCTCACAAATACCCATTTCTGAAATCAATTATAATAACGTTCAAATGTAAGAAAATATTTTAGGGACGTTTGACTTAAGTCACATATATCTCTATCTAGATGCAAGTTGGCGGCGAGCCATCCGATGGATTTGTAAGAGATATTGAATATTTGTGACACGTGTAGCGTCATCTTTGTGCTCCCCTGTGGTTTGTTCGGTTCAGTTCACAGATATTTCCACTATATTTCAGAAGTTAGAAATTGATTTAGCTGTATAGAGTATATTTTCACGTATATAATTTGTACATATATGGTAGTATGGTAGACATATCTGAATTCTGAGGCAGTTTTGAGAAAGAATCTTGTTGTTGTAGCTTAATGGTTTTAAAAGGGTACCACGAACAGGTATCGGATTCGCATCCCGATCCGGACAATTATATTTTAATTTATAATTTTTTCGATCTCTGGAAGGGCTTGCCAGAAGCCGGACGAGTGTCTAATATTGTCGCACTCGTGAGAGAGCCATGCTGAAGCAACTGCTGACGCACTAATTTTGCCGGCTTGTCCGAAGTGATACCACGTGTTCACAGAATACTCAGCGTGAAACGGTACTTGTACTGTGTTTCGCAGTGATTGAGCATATCAGAGGCCCTAAAGAGTGCAGGTTAAGTGTAAAAAGCCGTCAACACAATCACTGTGCTGACTTTGTCGCGGTTCATGGGCGGCGGTGTTCTACCGTGTTTACCGTATAAGAGATCTACCTGCTCCGTTGTCTGCTATAGAAATAAATAGCTACAACGATAGTATATATTAAAAAAATATATTCTTAACATTAAATCTACTACCGAAACATGTCTTTATAAAAATCTATGTTTCATCTGAAATTTTTGATAAGAAATACAGATAATACTTTAATATATCATATTCGTCCATATAAGCACAAGATATTCTAATGATGAGAAGTAAGTGATGTTACATGTAATTTTGGATTTAATCTATTAAAGCAGACTGTATACAAAGCTGTTACATGCAAATATCCAAGTCTCGACAGGTTCAATGTATGATGATCCCTTAATAGGATTCATTGAGTGTACGAGGGAAACCTTCACTTTGAGGTACTTATTTTTTTTATTCTATAGTGGAGAATGAAGCAGGTGGGTCTCTTAAATGGTAAGAGAACACCGCTGCCCATGAACAACCGAGCCACAGCTCGGTTGCTCATGGGCATGTCTACGCATTGGTTGTGTTGCCAGCTTTTTACGCTACACTACCGGCATTTTTAAGTACCTCTATCCTATATCCTCAGTCACTCTGCGAAACACAGTACAAGTATCATTTTATGCTGAGTATTCTGTGAGCCCGTGGTATAATTTAAAACGAGCCGATCCAATTAGTGCGTCAGAATACACTTCAGCATGGCTCTCCCGCGGATAAAACAATATGAAAACCAAAATTTTTAGCTGACGACAAACAGTCCTAAAATGCTTTTAATATATGGTATGAAGCCAGATCACCTTCAATCGTTTCATTGTACCCTTATATACCTTAGAAAATAATGTTATATATAACGCTACCAAAGTACTGGTAATATGTGCTTACAATGCCTACATACGTAGGCATTGTAAGCAAATTAACAACGCTATGTTGAACACGCTTTTCATATCCGTTACACGCCTGGACAAAAAATTTTTATTGTGATCCTATTAAAAAATGAATAATTTATTTGAATAATATAATATTTCTTAACACCTTTGTGACAGTGATTTGACAAATTTAGGTAGTTTTTAAAGTTAAAACATATTATACTATTTGTAAATGACCTGTAGGTCATTATGAATAAATTATGATGATGATGTACCATTTAATATGATGTAATACGTACACTGATGGACATAAGTCTTCCCTTGGACCTCCACGAATACCTGTCTGAGGCGACCTGCATCCAGCGTCTTCCGGCAACATAAGGCCTGTCCACCTTGTGGGTGGACGTCCCACGCTGTGCTTGCCTGTCCGTGGTCTAAATACATAAATAAATAAATTAACTAATGTCTACATCAATTCTAAATAAATTACAAAATAGGATCACTCTTGTGGTTTAAACCTCAGGGAAGAAAAGTTCTAGATAATTGAGTACATCAGGCTTATTAAATATGCTTATAAATAAAACAATCATTAAAACACGCAGAGAAATGTGTCCGTCTCATAGGTTTCATGAGCTTTGACCTTTTTCTTGACTTATAAAGAATTCTGGGTGGGGCAAAAGACATCTACTGTGCACCGCAATTTCACCCTATCTTGGGCCTATCTATTTCTGATGGCCCACGCCTGGCAATATAGTAAACCTCCAGATGTCTTGGAATGTGTTCGGGCTTTCTGATTGACAATTCCAGCTACATTTTCGCATTTAAAACTTTAAACCAAAAAGTAAAAGAATTTTATTGGCTTTACCAAGTTTTCTTGATTTTGTGCGCTTGTAGACAAATTAGGCAAGAGAACTCGACATAATCGCTGGTAATCATGAAATCGTCCAAACGCAATTATCGGCTTTGTGGCAGATATTAAACAACCTTTTTGTTTAACTTCAATCGGGAACATCAACAATTCATTATCTTTCATTAATTTTAATTAAATTTATATACGAGTTCACAAGTGAAATGTTTTTGGAAACAGTTTCAATTAAGTCAAGTTTATATTTTCGTATCTAATTCTATGTGATTTAATAGATACCCCTCGAAAAAGTACAGTTTTTTTATTCATATTAACTTTTATATAAATTATTATGTAATGTAAAAATATATTATACGGATTAATGCAAATTAAAACTTTATTAAAAAGTAAAATAAAACCATTAATATCCTATTTCTTAAACGGCATATTATGTTTATGATTTTGTGAGTTTTCAGTAGGTAATGGTCAAAGGTGAAAATACCACTCATAAATCCCCGACATTGTTATTAAAACTAAATTAATGTTCCGTTTTATGGCATATTTATGGCAGGTAAAGAAATTTCGGAAGTTCGACGAAAATATTTAATTTATTGTTATTGAATTATCCTTTAGGAATTAATATCACTCTCACCCGTGGCTCTCACCTGTGGGAGAGCCATGTTGAAGCATATGCTGATGTTCCATTGGGCCGGTTCGTCCGAATTGATACCAACCGCTCACACAATATTCAGCGTGAAACGGTGCATGTACTGTATTTCGCAGAGTGATTGAGGATATCGGAGGTCCTTAAAATGCCTCTTAAGTGGCGTAAAAAGCCGGCAACACAAACAATACTGGACTGTGGTGCAGTTGTCCATGCGGTGTTCTTTTACCATTACGTTGTCCAATATAATATATATATATATATTGTATTATATGGGAAAGGTAGCAATATTGGATATAGAATTTACTTTTTAAATATTTATTTCATATTACTTTTGGCAGTACGAAGTTATAGTTACAATTGATAATTATATAATTATGGTTTTATTTATTTATTACAATCTCTATCATATTCCTTAAATCTACTTATCATCTCAGTTTTGCACTCACTCAGTCTCTTTTTTCTTGGATAAATTATGTTTACAAAATCTTGACCCAGTAACGCATGCTAAGATGGAAGTTAAGGTCAAATGCAGCTCTTATGCCTTCTTTCAATATTCTACAATATTTCTAATATTTAACGTACATAACGTTAGCTCAATATATAACTTTATTGGAATTTAAATATTAAATAAAATTGGAAAACATAATTTTGTTATTCGTTAATAGAAAATCAATTACCTACCGACCCAAAAGTTTATATTTAAACAGTATAAATTAAACAAACATACATACTTAGTTTTTATAATGGTATAAGGAACAATGGAGCAGGTGGGTCTCCTATTTGGTAAGAGAACAGCACCACCCATGGACAACCGCGCATTCGTTGTGGTGTCCGATTTTTACGCCATTTAAGCAGCAATTTTAAAACCCTCCAATATTCAGCGAATCACCGTTTCAAGTACAACTACATTTTGACGCTGAGTATTTTGTGAGCCCGTGGTAACACTTCGGATGAGCCAGCTCAATTAGTGCGTCCGCATTTGCTTCAGAATTGCTCTCCCATGGACACACCAGTAATAAGACAATAGTACGATTACTACAAAAAATATTTATAATAATAGTTTAGAAAAAATAATAGTTTAAAAAAACAAAATTTGTCAAAAATTGAGTTCTCTCAATTCAACAAGTTTCCAAATTTGTAGAAAGTTGGGATACAATTAATTAAAGTAGGTGTGCGTGATGATCATGTTTTAATTTATAAGTAGTTAATGATTATATAAGTACAATAATGAGAAGTGTAAACATTAAATACGAATAATAGATCTCAATAGAGAAACAACAAACTAATATTAGATCCAAGTAAATTAACGCGCTGTCTCACGATGGGGGAGCTCTCTCACAATACGCATATACAATGACTGCGATATATTATTTGAGTCGTTTAAACTTCGTGTAATTCGCACTTAATTAGGTCAATTTGACATTTTTCTTTATTTTATAGCGGATAATGGAGCTGCTGGGTCTCCTAAATGGTACGAAAACACCGCCGCCCGTGAACAATCACGCCACAGTCCACACATTGGTTTTGTTACCTGCTTTTTTCGTCGCTCTAGCGGCACTTTTAATCTCCGATCTCCGATATCCTAACTCACTCTGCCAAACACAGCACAAGTACCGTTTCACTCTGAGTATTGTGTGAGCCCGTGTTATCACTTCTAACAAGCCGGCCCTATTAGTAAGCCAGCATATGCTTTAGCATGGCTCTTCCACGGGTGTGAAAGTATTAAGACACTCGCCTGGCCACTGTTAAGCTCTTCCAAAGACCTAATGAATAATAAATTAAATTATAATTATTCGAAACGGGACTCGAACCCGATACCTCTCGCTTCAAGGTACACTTTTAAAATCATTAAGCTACGAGGCTCATTATTTTCGAATGTGGTGAGAACATATTTTAAATTATAATTTAAATATAGTCCCTTTTGTAAACAACATTATTTTAATCTTAAACATGTGATCTATTACTTTCTATATCAGGGCCGCATCGTAAACCGAATATTTGATCTTGGATGCTAATATTAGATAGACTACCTGCATATAAAAATATACAATCTTTATGCCATATTACAAGAATTGTTTAATGTTTACACAATATTAGAACTACCTCACTTATTTTTTTTTATTCTATAGTGGACAACGGATCAGGTGGGTCTACTATATGGTAAGAGAACACCGCTGCCTATAAACAACCACGCCACAGACCGTACTTTGGTTGTGTTGCCAGCTTTATACGCCACATAGGCGGCACTTTTTAAGGGCCTCCGATATCCTTACTTACTCTGCAAAACAAAGTACAAGTAAGCTCTTAAAAATGTCACTTAAGTGGAGTAAAATGCAGGTAACACAAACAGTGCGTGGACTGTGGAGTGGTTGTCCATAAACGGCGGTGTTCCCTTACCACATAGGAGACCTACGTGCTCCATTGTCCGCTATACCATAAAAAACTAACAGAGCCTACTACCCTGTACAGATTATTTTCATCATTAAATTAATAAGAAGTTTAGCGTGTTCGCGTGGTATGATGATGGCATTTTAATAATCTATGTTCAGGATGGAAAGTGCTTTAATGTTACGTAATGGCAGGAATTCGCTAGTCTCTTTCAAATTCATTTTTCGAATTGTGTAAAGAAATGCTGGGCAGTTACTAAAGATCAAGCGATATGGGAGTGGAGTGGTGTACAGTCAACCCATACGTGATGATTGTTAGATGTTGTAACTCGAGTCGCGAAAGTATGTAATTAAAAAATAAAATTCGTTTTGTATTATATTATTTTATAAAAATAGCGACAATATCATGATTTTCACATTTTACATTTTACAAAATTGTATCACATTTTACAAAATTCATCTTGGAAGGGTTTACCCTTCATTCATAGGATTTTATTTTTTTGATTCATAGGAGTTTATTTTTGAAATAGTTTATAAAATGAATAAATCTTTTTATTTGGGCCATAAAAAACAGAAGTGTGCATACAAAACTCTAGATAACACATTTCTATTAATCTTATGGATTTGGGACCAATACTACGACCAAGATTTATTTGAACTTAAAACGATTTCGAAGATGAGGGCTCACAAAATCCAATGATAATGTGGTTTTGTGATTTCCCAAAGGATGATAAGTGACTTTTGCATAGAGGCTACGGTTTGAACATAGGTATATATATTGAGAACTAATATATTTTTTATATAAGAAGCAGTCGTTATATTTATTTAAAATAAAGAAGATAAGGGTTTTTATAATTAAAATAAAATTTATATTTAAATGTTCTATTTCTATAACATATCCCAATCCATAATAAGGTTAAATATTTTTTCTGTTACATTTTGTTTCAGACTAATTTAATACATTTATATTTGAAAAAATCGTTTTTCTTAATCATATATACAACTTATCAGCTTATTTTTAAACGTTATTTCTTTGGGGCCAAGTAAAAACTCCTCAAGATGCGTAGTTGGGTTTTTGGCCGATTTTTGTAGACAATATATTCTTAACAGTAAACGTTTGCAAACCATGATGTTTCTGAAACAAGCTAGGCAGAAATCAAAAGATTCATTCATTTAAGACCAGCTTAACAAAACCGCTTGTCATAAAAGTTTGAATTTAAAAGCCGCTTAAAAAGTCTGAGGAAAATTAAGAGTTACGTAGAAATAAATGTTTTGCTGAATAATTTAGTGAAAAGTTAACATTCAGTTAAAACTTTACTAACTTTCATCAACGTTCGTTTTTCAACGTAAATGACACAATTATTAGACATTTTAAAATGAGTAAATTTCTTAATCACAAAATCAAGTGTTATTAAGTTGATGACAAAACGGTTTCTTCACGTATGACTAATATTATAGAATAAAAAGATAATAGATTATATCTCATTAAATTACATGGCTTGTAATATATCCAATTACAAAAGTGGACAAGTTTGTGACAAATTGGAGAATCGGAGCAAAAACTAGGAATTCATGGTCACCCACAGCTCACCCTCGTCAAACATACGTCTCAAATTTTACATAATTCAATCATAAGTCCAAGTTGAATACGAAAAGAGATTGTAAATATAACTACTATATTCTGACACCAGCTTATGTTAGAAGATTCGTTCGTATATATTCTAAATATATATATTTTTTATATTTTTTTTAGATGTAGATTAGTTTTAGTAGCTATGTATGTAATTGATCGAATTATTCTTGATGTAATTTAGATATTAATTTAGATTACTAGAAATGTATTATTGAAAGAAGATCACAAGACAAAACCAATGCTTTTGAGATGGTGACTTGAAAATAAGTATAATTTTCTAAAAAAAGTTTCGACTAACCGTATATATCCATAGACAGTATTAAATACCTTTTTTATATAGTATAGTTAACCACGGGGAAGGTGGGTCTCCTATAGGATAAGAGAACACCACCGCCCATTACCAACCGCACCAATGCCATACCAATCAATGCGCAGAATTTGGCGTGTTTGTTCTCGGGCGGCGGTGTTCTCTTACCATATAGGAGGCCCACCTGTACCGTTCTCCGTAATGGATTTAAAAAACGCTCATCAATGGAACTGGGTTTTATGAAAATCTTTGACAAGTCTTATTATAAGAATATTTTATATATTGTGATTTTCAGCTTCGTCATTAAATGAAGGGTTACAATTAAGAAGTAAAATACCATATCCTCAAAAAGTTATTAGGAACGAAACCCGTCAATCACTAAATGTTTCACAATACCTTCATAATTATAATTCAGCTAAACTTTTCCAAACTTTACTAACAACTACGGGCTTATGATATTATATTCAGTCACTTTTTGTTAATTAGGAGGGTAATTTTAGAAGAAAACGACGTATGACGTAACATGGTGCCACGGTGGCGCGATAGTGCGGGGCTTTACACCCTGTGACAGGCATGGAGTATGGGCATGGTCGCACGGCCACCTATATAAGGGAAACGCACGCAGCGTAGGAGTATTCGGGGAATCCCAAAGTCCGCGAGAAGCTGTAAAGACTTTATGCCCACAATGTTATTCATTTAAAAAAAAGCGCAGGAGTACAACGCTCGCGCACTCGGACGTGACAATAGTGGGTAGGGACTTTAGTGTCATAGTTAAATATGGTAATTTATTGTTTCTTTGGTTTAAAATAATTATTGAGATACCCTTCTGGTATATTAATTATAGTATATAGTGTGGATATAGAAAATTTAAATGGCGTAATACTGAATTTAGTAACGTAAAGTAAAAAAGGTTCTATTGTTCGTGCACTTTCAAAAATCATATTCTCCTGTTCGTCGCTGTATAAAAGATTAAATCGGCGTAAATACCTATATAGTCTCAGATCGCAAAGTAGAAGGCATGCTCGCTTCTGAGCCGCTATTGATTTGTACATTTTCCGTGAAACATTTTGCTTGTATGATGAATAGACTGTTTTAAATTGTTTTTTGTTTACTTAACACGGTTCTTTTAACTGTTATGGTTTAATTACCATATATTATTTCACACAAAGCTATAAATATATTCAATATCTAAACTAAAATAATTAATATGATCATTAAAAAAATATTACATTCTTTCTCTTGAGTCATACAAAATGGTTCATCATTCCGTTTCAAGTTTTAATACTACTTTTTGTCATTGTCAGATTGGCTCACAGTGACGTGGGCACAGGGCGGTATGCAGTTACAACCAGATGCAGACGACTCACTTAGAGGACGGTAAGCTAACTAATATTTTATTAATGTTTTCAAAACATCAGTTTTCAACGCGAGTAGACGGCCTTCGTTGGCACCCTGCCCGACGCGACGCGACGGCAGTGACTTGGAGCAAATTTTAACAAAATAATATTTATACAGCATTATGTACTCACTACTACAACTTTATATTTTATATAAGAGACTTTATTTATGACGCTTGAGAATTAGGCGATCGCTCCTTGCAATTTTAGGAAATCTGTTAAAATAAATTAAATTTCAAAAAATAAAAATAATGAACAATAATAATATAATAATACTTAAATAAATTCATACAGTTACGGTAAGTTTCGCCAGTTGGTCTTAGGTCTGGGTAGGCTTGGAACTGGGAGTTGAGTCAATGACGTTCAAAAGTGATTGTAAAATACTAATTGATAAATAAAGTATTTTATTTTTTTTATTTTTTTTACTATGACGTTGTATCTTTATATTATTTACTCATAATAATGATAAAATGGAAAAGCTTTATTAAAATATTGTCGATTCTGAAAGTATCTACTTTAATACTTTTACTGACTTGCACTTGAGGCTTGTTTAGGCTTTTTTATGCCCGACAGTAAGAAAAAAGATTTTGAAGCTTAACAAACATATTATGTGTCTCTGTGTGCGGTATCGTTTCAGTTAAAAAAATATCGCTAATGCGATATTCAAAAGTATCTTTAAATTACATTTTATTATCTTTAGGCGGTTTTCGACTGTTTTTTAATTTCATTTGTTCATAATATAAATCAGATACCTTATTAATCGATCACTTTGGGCTGTACTTTAATATTTTTCATTTCACTAGTTTACATAGTTAGATAAGTTATGGTTTTTTACATTACATTACTCGAATTGGACATTTGAAAGTTATGACAGGTATGAAATACGAGTTTTAGCAATAAGAAAAAAGCAGTGTGGAAGTGAAAACCACATACTGTTTTTATTGCCTTTTTTGCTCGAACGCCATTGTTATATTATTACATATTTTCTTTTATTTTTAAAATAACCGTTTAATATTTTTTAATAAGCGACTTGTTAAAACAAAGAAACTTTAAAATTTTCAACGCCAGCACCGACCCAAAACTAATATTGTGCAATTCATCGCACGTTCCCCTGAGGTTCAAAATTGTGTCGGAATGCAATAAAATAAGTGGAGCAAGCAAATACGGTCTATGAAACTAATAAAGGCAATGTTTGCTAACGACTGCGCATTTCCGGAGACCGCCTAACGGAGCAGAAACTTTAAGACACCCAGTTAACGATACGACAATTCAATAGGAGAAAATATTTTGGTATAAAATAAGGATACTATAAAAATCGCTATGTATTTACTGTCTAAGTCTCTTTTTCATACGATAAACTTTAAATCTGATCGAGAGATTCTTAATTAACAGACGTTTTTATATGTACAGTTAAGGAATCTTGTAATTTGATTGAAACTTAATTCATTCATCAGATTACTTTCATTTTACTAATAATAAAAATATAAATAAATCAAATAAACCTGTCCAAATTAAAATTGAACACTGACTTGACACATGACATTTATCATTTAATATTAAGGCTCAGTTTATAGATCTTCAATGAGATTCTTAAACAAAATAAGTTACAACTTAGTTACAACTTTTTTGATTTTATATCAGTTTGCGTTTGCATAAAACCCTTTTGAAGTTCTATTTATGCATATATGCATACGTTATTATCAGATTGATTTGTCAGTGTTTTGTGAGGAATAAATTTATTTTTACTAAAAAATTCTATGTTTATCCTTTCATTGATGATTATATGTTTAGTATTTTATAGTACTTTTATTTTAGTGTTGTCTATTATAATAATCACTATTAACTATTTATTATTTATTTATATTTATTAAGCAATTATTATATCCTACATAGTCGTGTCGTAAAATTTAAAATCGTTCCGTACAATTGCTTTTCCTAAGGCATAGTTCTCTGCGTGTACAAGCCTCGTACAAGTTGTAAATTTGACTTAGATTAATCGTATATCAGAACTAACAAGACAAATGGAACCCACTAAGTTATTTTAAATACTATTTATCTAGACCTCCACCAATTCTTTCAATCTGGGTTGAAAGGAAAATAAATGAAAAATAAAATATATTAATACTTATACAATACACATGACTCCAAAAAAAGACTTCTAAAACTGACTTTTTATATTCTATATGTCGTTTATAATTAATTATTTTATAGACTGTTAGATTTAAATCCATATATTAACCAATACTATAGCAATACTAACCAATAAACAAATGACTACTTACGAAAAAAGAATTACATGTTTTTAAAATAAAAATAATTTGAAGTTAGAATTCTTAGCTAAACAAACATTATTTTTATTTGAAATGGCCAGCACTGCCGAACCGCAATATCATAGATAAAGACCTTTTGTAATATAAACTACATGAATGTAGAAAAACCATAATTGATTGAGTATATTATTTTTGATAGACTATCAATTTTCATTAAGAAATATTTCTCTTAAATTAATCTTACTCTTTATTAATGTCGTTGTTAAAAATACCAAAATTAAATTTTATTGAAAAACGATCCTAATTATCCTTAATAATTAAACCCAACCAGGGTAGAAATACTAAGCGAATGAATATTTAAATATTCTTCAAAGCCGTTCAAAAATCAATAAGGTCTTCATCGTTCATTCATTCGATCCAGGGTGCTTAATGATTCACTAAGTACCTGAGCACACTCCTTAATATTGCCAACACCTTTTTATCTTCGCTTCATTATCTCTCAGTTATTGAGAATTGTCTAAATGGAGTGGTTCTCTTTTCGTACTTGAAGCAATCTTTGAAAAGGTACATAGGTCATTTTTACAATTTAATACTTTGTTGTTATGTCATCATCATCATGATCATTTCAGCCGTATGAAGCCCATTACTGGATATAGGCCTACTAGACCCCCATGCATATCTGTCGGATATATTCTTCTTTTATACCTATTACTTTATAGTGTAATTACTTTTATTAAAAACCTTTTCCTCTTTCTTATTTTTTAAATGTATACAAAATTCAAATGATCAAGAATCTAAATCTATTTTATCACGTTAATTAAGAGGTTTATCACATCAAAGCAACACAAGCATACCTCCTTTATTTA
The DNA here is from genome assembly GCA_018230265.1 of Delias oraia. Classification (NCBI taxonomy): domain Eukaryota; kingdom Metazoa; phylum Arthropoda; class Insecta; order Lepidoptera; family Pieridae; genus Delias; species Delias oraia. The sequence continues at coordinate 4,006 of DWCF01001874.1, read as the reverse complement.
CCTTCGCTTGAATAAATATAGAGAATGGGTACATTACATAGTCAAATAGCTTTAATGTCAATCGAATTCAAGATCTTACGCCCAACACACATCAAAGCATTCTGCCTTTTTATTATTATTCAGTATAGATCAACAAAAAGTGGCACTTAAGTGGCGTAAAAATCCAGCAACACAACCAATACGCAGACTATTTCGCGGTTGTTCATGGGCGGCGGTGTTTTCTTACCATTTAGGAGACCTACCTGCTCCGTTGTCCACTAAAGAATAAAAAAAACTGAATGTAAAGGTAATTAATAACTAAAATGGACAAATATAAAAAATAAAAATATAAAATGTGTCAACGTCATTTTTAAACATTACTTTAATATACCTTTTAATATATAATAAATACTTGTATTACAGAATACCAAACAGAAATAGTACTGTGTTTCGTTGAGTAAGGATATCTGAGGTTCTTGAAATTTTACCATTAAAGCGGCTTAAAAAGCCGGCAACACAACTAGAAAGTAGACTGCAGGCGGTTGTTCATGGATGGCGGTGATTCCTACCATAGACGAAACCCGTCTGCTGTGCCCACTATACCATAAAAATCTTTCTTATTATAATTTTGTCGCTTCGATACATTATATCAAGATTCCATAATCTTGTGGAATAAAGACGACAGATGTGATTTAATAGTACGTATGTTGTGACTTTTACTTTTTTTTTAGTATTCTGTAATCCAAGACCACCTGTGCTCTAACGATACCAATGGGATTGTAATACAATAACAATACAATTTTCTACACCATTATAATTACATAGCTAAAATTCCATCCATTTTTATCTTCACACATACATATTATAAATAGGATATTGAAATGTTCCTGTTCTTTAAATAAAAATAAAATCATCAAATATAGTTTGTCAGTATAATTAAAATCGGTCAAATCAGTCGGGAGATTAAAATAGAAAGAAAGAAATTTTTATTATATTATTTGTTTTACTGTAAATATATTTATATATATTTGACATATACTAGTCTATATTGCTTCTCTCACCTCGCATCGATCACGGGGAATTTTCGGAAGAGCTGTTTGGACTGATACCTGCTGCTGAATTTCACCATCAATCATCGAAGCAGAATGCAAAGTTTCATCGCTTTTGGCGGAGGACCGCTTTTTTGCCATCAGTGATGTAAAAAAACTAACACTCTCCCCAGTCGTAGTCAAACAGCCGTCATACTAAAAAGTAAATAAAAAGAGTAAAACTTTGAACTATTTGGTTCATTCGAAACTGAAAATCTGGTCTCACCAAAAATCTATTCGAAAATTTCAGATAGAAAAATTTAAAATTAAATTTTGCTCCAGTAATATTTTGAGTATTACATAAAGTTACGTAAACCTTAGAGAATCATAAGACAACGTTCTTCTTCAAGAATGAAACATAACTGAAGGACTGATAGAACAAATCAGTTCAGAGGAAAAATACCTAGTCAAGCAAATAAACATAGAATAAATAAAATGACAAAATCCAATTAAAAACAAAAAAAGTAATTTTAAATTCAAAATTGGCATTCCTATTTTTGAAACCCGTAAGCCCGTTGAAGAGAGAATTTATATGAAATATGTATAAATGATATAGAATATATATGAATAGACATGGTCTCGCAATCACAAGACTAAGGACGGCCGCTTACCCCATGTATAATTGCATAAGCTGACAGTGTATTAATCTTACACGTTCCACAGTTTAAACTCCCAGTAAAAACGATATTTTAATGATTCCATATTTTTAGCGATCTATATACCTTTGTACTTTAAAAAAAAAACTACAATATATTCAAGAAAATGATTTTTTTCTTCCAAATTTTTACATTAAATTTTCTTGGTTTTCTCTTATCTCGTTAGATTTGGAAAAAACTAACTATAGTAATAAAAGTTTTTTATTCTATAGAGGAAAACGGAGCTGGTGGGTCACTTATATGGTAAGAGAACACCGCCGTCCATGAATACCAGCGCCGCAGTACGCGCGTTGGTTGTATTACCGGCTTTTTACTACGTTTATGTAATAATATAATGTAATATAAAATAAATATCTATTTAAAACATTTACCTATATTCGATAATTCATAATATAATATTTTACTAAAACATACACTGAACAATTTGAAAATTGTTATTTCGATGTGGAAATGTATTTCTTTACAACTTACGGTAAAGTGCTACTATAGAGTCAATTGAAATTTGGGGTTCACGTAAGACTGTTATAAAGGGTCTATGAACGAATTCTTGAACCCGCAGATTCAGGCAAGTGTATTCTTCCATCTCCTTGGGCTTTGGGTAGCAAAATTTCGCCGTGTTATAGTATATGTAGGCACTTTAATTTTGCTTTCGTTGAGAGAATTCAAATATATGTAAAGAAAATTATAATCTTTCAATTTGGGTGTTGCCGTCATCCATCTGTCATACGATGTCATGGATGTGGGTATGGTAGTCTATGGAAAAATATTGTAAAATTTGTGATTTGGTAACGATATTTTAAATGGAACCATTAAATGTCGTTTCTTTTATTGCAAAGAAACGACATGTGTTTTATTGACCGTTGTTCCAAGTCACTGCAAACAAAATCCATCTTTTATATATATAATTCACATAGAAATGTTGTCGGTGCATTTTTTATGTTTTATTATAGCAGTCCTATTGATGAGTAACTCGATATCGCACTGAATGGCTTAGCAAGCGGTAACCGATGTAACTAATCAAAGGCGGTAATGAGCTGTCAACGTAATGAATAGGCTGCTTCATTCACTGCCCGGGCTCTAATTAAACACCCCTCACAGAATATTGTTTACTTTGAAATGGAATGTATATATTTTTTAATCGCTTTTCAGTAGTGATTTTATGTGATAAAATTCAGTAAGAAAATAATAATTAAATTACCTGCGATAACTTGCTAAGATAGCATCTCTTTTAATCCGTATTAGCATCGAGTAATGTTTACTTTTGTTTATTAAAAACATAATAATGCATTTAGATTTAAAAAAATATAGTTACTTAGCTCTTTTTATAATTTTATTTAATAATGGAAAAGATTACCTTTGAATGATAGCTTTTTTTCTCAAAATTATTCCAATAGACGAGTAGGTTTATTGTCTACGAATGAAATTTAAAAAGTCCATTATGTTCATACACATTAATTTAAGTAATAATAATATTTACTTAACTATCAATGAATTTCATTTTAAAGAAAGTCCTTGGTATTACTATAGTTAACCTGGCAATAATAAAAACCCTGTTGTAAGGTACGGCAGAGCGGGCAGCCTCGCAGCTACACCTGGTGAAAAGCTAATGGAATTGCTGCGACCAAACCCTGGCACCCCACGGAGACACTCGACGGCAGCATGTGCCCCACCACAACCTAGAACATCGGGCTTTGTCTATTGCCCCTCTGATGCTCTACCATATTGCCCTCCATCGAGACTTGGACCTCCGCGAACGGTTAAGGTGATTATTAATTTAAGTATTCCATGAATGGTGGTAATGTTTGGTTTGCAACCCTTTCAATACATAACTATTGACTATGGGCAAACATAATAGCCGCAAAGTTATCACTTATTCTCTGTTAAGCCGAGACCCGGGAAAAGTTCAAGGGATCGATACATCATGTGTAATTGCCGTAGACTACACCCAATGTTTACTCTCATATATTGCCATTTTCCCGTGAAGATGTTTAGATTATTAAATTTTCCTTCGGCAAATATTTGTCTTCTTAATAGAGATTTTAACCAATCTTAAGAAAATTATACTTTAAAAAAATAATAATGCGTTCTTACTTAAATATTCATTGGAGTTTCATATTCTCTTTTTGTATCATAATAGAAATTAAAATATCATCATCATCATCATCGTTTCAGACGTAAGACGTCCACTGCTGGATATAGGCCTCCTCCTTGGACCTCCATGAATACCTGTCGCAAGCCACCTGCGTTATTTCCACCCATAATATTTATATTTAATCATGCAAT
>DWCF01001873.1:0-27178 GCA_018230265.1 Delias oraia | reverse complement strand
GTAGGTCGATTTTTTAAAAATTAACTGCCTCTCGGAGTTTTTATGTTAAAATACAATTACGCAAAATTTCAGACATTTAGCAAAAATTATTATTAAACAAAAAAAATGTTTAATTATAATATATTTATTATTACACAAAGTCAGGAGTTTTATTTTGAATTTTGATGAATAACGTACAAAAATAAAGCAATAAGATTTCAACTTACACTCCAGATGAGCGAACAAAATAAACTCTTAATAGAACCTATAAAACTGGTCCAGTTTTTGAGGTTTTTTTTTAATACTAGTAGATCCATATTAATCTAAATAAATTACCATATATCATCGATGTTAATTTTTCTTTAATTTTGTTATCGTTAAAGAGCTAAGCTTTGAAATTATCCGCTTAATTTTAGAAACGAAGACAATATTTACAATATTCCTATGTCTGATAGTCAAATATTTAACTTAAACAAACATATCATCGTCCCAAACGCTGTTCTGAAACTTTATTAGATCGGTACCTTAATAAAATAATCCCAAGGGATCGTATGTTTCCAATGCGTTGATCGAAATTTTTATTTAAATCTATTTTGCTTCTATAAGTAATACGTAATGCTAAATGTAAGCTTTTAATAAGTACTTATTACATTATGATATAGCGAACTCATTTATATTAAAAACATTTACATAGTTTGACTCAGCAAAATATAGAACCCGGAAGCACAATCCTAGATAATTAATAAAACACTAAGATATCAAGTGTAATGATTTATAAAACGAAACGGAAATGGAATTTAATTATTGATCGCAAATGGTGCAGCAATAGCAACATAACTGTGTAATAAAGCTGTACCATATAATGTACAGTACAATGTACATATGAATTTCTAAAGCATGTTCTGCCTACAATTGTCTATTTCATACTATACTATTATTACAGTGATGTAGATGCACTTAATATGACTAACATCAGTTTTAAGAATTTTCTTTAGCTTTGTGTTCATAAAAAAAATGTGTTAGTAGACCAGCAAGTTTCGCATACTACTTGTAGAGCGTAAAAACCGGCAACTAAAAACATCAAATGATGTTGAGTTAACGAGGGACAAAGAGAAATTATTTTAAAAACCATTCAACCACCACTCTGTATAAATGCATTATGAAATACCTCTGATTCTAAAATTATTACAACTTAGGGATCTTCAGAAATAGTGCGTACCTTTCCTAAAAGGCCGACAACTCACCCATGGCTCAGCAGTGGGTGAGAGAGTTCATGAGCGTACGGATTTTAATAAAAAGACAACTGAGGCAAATATATCTTAAGGAATTGATTAGTTAATTAAAAACTCGATTATAACATACTAAATGCCAATGATATGATCACAAACTCAATAATGCATTAAAAATATACAAAAATGAAACGTGCGATAAAAGTACGGTACACTTGTAATGCTTAATTTAAATGGAAAAATCCAATATAATTATGAAACAGTAGCTATCCGTTTAATTTTCCCTCCTTTATAAACAAAGTAGATGTTTCAATTTGCTCTAATTTTAATACCGCTCAGTTTTTACTGATGCCATGTTTTTTGAAAAAATATTTAACTCTTTCGGAAGCACTCGACAAGTTAATAACTGGAAAGTTTTTCATTAGATCTAAAGAGATTTTTTTTTAATTCTGCTTATTTGCTTAGGTGTTTTATAGAAAATAGTGGGAGAGCCATGCTGAAGCATATGCTGACGCACTTATTGGGCCGGCTCGTTCAAAGTAATACCATGGGCTCACAGAATACTTAGCGTGAAACGGTACTTGTAATGTGTTTCGAAGAGTAAGTGAGGATATCGGAGGCCCTTAAAATTGCCACTTAAGCAGCATAAAAACCGGCAACACAACCAATGCGCGGACGGCATGATGTGGCGCGGTTGTTCATAGGTGGCGGTGTTCTCTTACCATATAGGAGACCCATCTGCTCCGTTGTCCGCTATAGCATAAAAAATAATAATTCGTTACACATAGACTAAATACAATGAATCAGAACTAAGTGCATACACTACTGCTATAAATTTTATGAATTCTCTTTAACCCATGGCACCCGTTTTAAAGGCCAAAATAATAAGAAGTAATAGAAGGCCGAAAGAGTAGTTACTTAAAATTAAACTTGGCTATTTGCCTCGAATTGTGTTGCCAAATATGGGACTAGAACATGTTTGAATCATATTAAAAACATCATACGTAAGGCTTACGTTTTCCCATACTTTTGTTATTGTTAACAGCAACAATACATGTTAATATAAATTGAGGAAAATACACGGTGTTATCCATGATTGTAATCCATTTTCTGAGTTGATTAAAGCCAGCGACATTTTCATATTTCGCCTCATTCAATGGCCAATGCCGCTGGGACGTTTACAATATTATTATTGTGATCGCAATGGCCCGGAGGCTGTGCATTTAAAATTATAATACCTACGAGGGTAAATGCACTTCGGGATAATTTCACAGCGAAAACATTTGTATTGTTATCATAAATCGGCTCTCTATTACTACATAGAAACATAAATACCTAATAGATGAGAGACTACTAGCTAAATGGTTTTATAAGTCTACCATGAAGCCAGAGGTATCCGATTCGAATCCCAGTCCGTATATATATAAATTATATTTTAATTTATAATTTATTCAGTCTCAGGTAGGGCTTGACAATAATACTGTCGCACCCGTGGGAGAGCCATGTTGAAGCATATGCTGACGCATTGATTGAGCTGGCTCGTCCGAAGTAATAACATGGACTCACAGAAGACTCAGCGGGTACTTGTACTGTGTTTCGCAGAGTGAGTGAGGATATCGGAGGCCCTTAAAAGTGCCGCTTAAACGGTGTAAAAAGTCGGCAACACAACAATGCGCGGACTGTGGCGCGGTTGTTCATGGGCGGCGGTGTTCTAATGCCACACAGGAGACCCACCTGCTCCTTTGTTCGCTATACCATAAAAAAAGATAAAAATTGTTTTATTTTATCACAATTTTTCTAAGATTTTGATTGTCTATTATTCTACAGACTACGAAGGGTAAATTTTCCTAGTGATATCGGATATATTTTACGATTTATAGCAGACGAAGTCTGTAATTAAAACTTGTATGATTACTGATTTATTTAGTAACTAAGCTACAATATGTTAAAATGTATACATTTGAATTCCTTTGCTTTCATGCGCTATAATAAATTTTATTTGGTTTATTAAAAAATATTTCCACAGATTTTTTAAATACTTTTGATATAGTATGAAATTAAAACCATTGAATACGCAAGCATTCAGTTGTAGCACAACTGTAAAAACAACGTTTTCGTATCGTTTAATCAAAACAATGGATAAAACAATAGAAAAAAATCTTGGCAAACACTAAAGATATTAAATTTTCGAATGATTTACTTCACATTATACCCACCCGTTATTTCATAACCAAAGGGTTATATAGGTAAAATATGGATAAAATTAATTTCAGACTTCAATACCTTATCAACTTTATAGTGTCAGTATATATTTTTCTCTTAGATTCAATCCTAGAACCTCTGGTGAAAAAGGCAACTGATATTATACGAGTTAAGTAAACACAAAGCATGACGTAATTTGTATCTCTTTCAGTATTATTAATTTAGCCATTTTTTTATAATATCGGTGGCAAACGAGCAGGAGACTCTACCTAGGGTAGGCGGTCCTCTGCCCATGGACTAGCCCTTGCAGAGCCGCGGATGCAATATTTATAAAGAAGTGCTTATTTATTGATATGTTCGACGTAAAGTTAAGTATTTTCTATTAATAAACTTAGATGACTGAAACGTTCTCAATTTTACAATCCCTAAGCTTATACTATTTTCAATTTCGTTCAAAAATTAAAAACAAGGGCTCATTAATACAACTTATATATTAATTTTACTATTTAAAGTTAATAAAACGATTCTATTAATATAGTTAGCTGAGTAAAATACTCTTGACAATTGGTGTCCCTATGCCGTAAACACAAACAAATAAACCTGCAGGTGGAAAGGTCAATGAACTGTTGGAGTGCGCTCGTTCAATAACTCGACCCATTTCCCATCGAAATAGGCGTATGTACTTCCTTCGTTGTTGTTTCTTATAACATCGTATCACTCGAATTATTTAATAGAAATATTTCAGTTGTCCGTTGTGGGTGGGATTTTAATAAAACTTGATAAAATTTCCACATTTATAAAAATACATATTTTCCACACGTAAGAGAACCATGCTGAAGCATATCCTGACACACTTATTGGGCCGGCTCATCCGAACTTATACCACGGGCTCACAGAATGCTCAGCGTGAAACAGTAATTGTAATGTATTTCTCAGAGTAAGTGGGGATATCGGAGGCCCTTAAAAGTGACGCTTAAACGGCGTTAGAAACTTACAACACAACCAATGCTAGGACTGTTGCGCTATTGTTCATGGACGGCGATGTTCTCATACCATACAGGAGACCCATCTGCTCTGTTGTACGCTATAAGATAAATACAAGTCACCCTTGGGAGAGCCGTGCTGAAGCATATGCTGACGCGTTAATTGGGCCGGCTCAACCGAAGTGATACCACGACATCGCTCTCTGAATACTATGAAATGGCAGTAACTCTATCACTCTGTAGAAACAGCCTTTGTAGAGATATTTCAAAACCTTTACGACGTAGAGACCTTGAAAAAAAACAGCGTAAATTTAACTTACAAGTCGGTACCTCACCCATGGTAGAACCGTTTATTTCCTGTTTTAATAAGACAATAAAAAATCCGATGCATCCGCTTCCGAGATTTTCTTAACGGATTATGAAACCTTTTTTTCATTAAAAATTTAAAGTATATATCTATTCCTGTTTTTTTTACTACCCGCGTTCAAACCATTTCAATTTAACAAACAATGTATTGTGGAATCGATTCTCTTTTATAATAAAAGTTGGAAAGGTCATAAATTGCTATCTGTTTAGAACAGTTCAGTATAACAGTTTTGAATTTTAAAAACACTTTCATAGCGTGAAGTAATCGGAAAGTAATTTAAATGGTAAAGTAATAAGACTACACTGAAAAATCAATACAAAATCGTAATATAGTAATTCATCATAAATACATAGTTTAAAAAATTTACTTTAATGATAATAAATTTAATAAAATGAAATAACGAAGTAAAACTATTAGTTTAATTAATTACTTTCATATTTATGAGTCGATAAGATTTATTTTTCAATAAAATAATTTTATTATATATAAGCAATTGGTATCTATTAAATCGAGGAAAGTAAATAGATGAAGAATTCTCTTACTCTTCTGTTTAAACAAGGGCTTTAGAATACTATTTTAGGTGAACAAATAAAATATACGTAGATAATAAGATATTAGAATATGATTTAAAAAATGTAATGTTTTATACAATCTAACCAAATGGAGTCAACTATGATTAGTTGTCCACCACTCCTATGATATCTAGACATCCTTAGATTCAGTTGTGCGGATGCGTGGCTAGCCTTTAAGGGACTTAATTATACGCTATTTAATTATTTATTAAGGTTTTATTGGTTTGATAATATCTCTGAAAAGGCTTGTTCCATATTAAATTAAAAGATTTAACAATGCTAAAGTGACAGGAAGGGATTATCATAGTGTATCGGTTCATTATAATTTTAACGCGTCTCTCTTCACTTAATCAAATGCGGGCATAAACGATATTGTCACGTCGGCACTGAATCTAATTATCTCGGATGCCTTTTATATTTGACACATTTTCAACAAAAATGTTTACTTAGTGCTGAATATGGAAACGATTAAATACGCTTGCTTAATTAGAACGTACCCATCAAGAATTGTAAAATAAAAATTGAATCGAGCACTGAACATTAGAAAATACCATTAATATGAGTAAGTAACAAAAAAAAAATTATTATATTATATAGCGGTAAATGGAGGTGGGTGTCCTATATGCTAAGAGAATACAGCCGCCTATGGATAACCTGCCACAGTCCGCGCATTATTTGCATTGCCGGCTTTTTACGTCACTTAGCGACATTTTAAAGGACCTCCGATATCCTCACTCACTCAACGGAACACAGTAGAACTACCGTTTCACTCTGAGTATTCTGTGAGCCCGTGGTATCACTTCGGACGACCCGTCTCAATCACTGCGTCAGCATAAGCTTCAACATGCTCTCCCACGAGTGTAACAGAATTAAGACACTCGCCCGGCCACTATCAAGCCCATCGAGAGACCGAATAAAATATAATTGTCCGGACCGGGATTCGAACCCTATAATCTCTCGCTTCATGGTTAGCCATATAGGAGTCCCACCTACTCCATTGTCCGCTATAGAATAAAAAAAAACATAGGGCTATATAAAATGAACATCTGCTAGATTACCACATTTGGAGAGCAACTTTTCTGCCACTTTCCAAATTATCCTCTTATTGCAAAAAATAATAGATATTATTATGGGACCGAGTAATATTTTTCCTTGTACCATGATCTAGGCTTATTAAAATACGTAAGTTTAAGGACTTAAAGAAGATGAACCTACTTTATATTTCTTATATAACAAAGCAGTCGGCTTTTCTATCCAAATTTTTCTTAAGAATTGTAAGTTATTTTTTCCCGTGATCCATTTAACGTATGTTACGTATAAGACAACCGTCGCTCGCTCCATTTTAGAAGATTAAATGCTATAAAAATTTATTATTTCATATTTTAAGAAAAATAACTCATTCGTAACTGGAAATAGGTTTAAAACTTTGTGTTTTATTAATAAATTGAGTTTAAACTCAAGCGCATATTGTGTCCGTCGTACTAAAATTTCCTCTATCGATGACTGAACGTCATAGTAAAAATAGGTTTGCACTACGCTAGGCCAAATTAGTAGCTAAAGTTATGATTGAAATGCAACTTAACTTTCAAGACTTCCAATTTGAAATCAAGACATAGTTTTCCGGATCTGCCATTCTTATTAAATGTTAGATTGTAAGTTATATAATTATAGCTACTGTTAATACAGCCTCAAATAATTGTCTATGGAGCTACACTATATTATTTCTGGTAAGACATCACAGCGGAGAGGGCGCTAAGGTTGTATTGACGGCTTTTTACTCCGCTTAAACTATATAATTTCAAGGACGCTACTCATAGAATACCAGTTTCAAACGGTATTCTATGAGTAGCGTTACTTCGAAAAAGGTTTTGTATACATTCAGTTCTTTAATTTTTAAACTAAATCTAACTTATTACTTATTTAAGAATATAATATTTTTTAATAATTTTCCATATATTTTATAAATCGTTCTACTAATCGCAAAGCATTTGCACATATTGCAGTGCGCAAATTGCAACGTAATTGCCCTAATGCTGCCGTAGAAGGTTTATTATAGGATTACCAGCGCCTGGCGACTCGGCGCTCATATAAAAACTTGATTACTATCATTTAAGGGTTCTATGAAGGGACTAATGTATTATAATTTTACGGCCTTCATGGCAACACAATAATATATATTCTACTAGATTTTATCCTTGGGATATCTACAAGTACAAAAATATACATGTCTAATTAATATTTCATACTCATATATTTACATAAATTCTTATTACAGACTATATAGTGCAAATTATGTTCTGTAGTATTTATGCTTCTTTAATAGCTTCCTTATATAAATGGAGAAAGGAATATGTAGTATGTAATAATTATGAAGCTGGCTGAGTTAAATATTTTAAGAGCATAGTGATCGAACGGTCTTTTAAAATACCGTGGACGTGGAGTACCCGGTTCGATCTCCGGTCTGAATGAAAATTATAACTTAATCGGTTTTTGCAAGGTGTTGACAGTTGACGAGATAGTCTTAAAACACTATCTTACCCGTGGGAGATACATGCTGATGCGGTAATTGGCCCGTTTCACTGAGTGAGTGGATATTAGGAGATAGGTGAACCCCTTTAAATTGTACCACTCAAGCGACATCACAAGATAGCAACACAACCAAGCGTGGATTATGACATGGTTGTCCATGGGCGGCGGTAGTCTCTTACCATAAAGGTAACCCATATGTACGTTGCTCGATATATACCAAAAAAACAAAAATCAAACTACAAACCAAAAAGCCTTTCACGGCGGTGATGATGAATTCACATTTCGCTTTTCGTCGACGGAGTTTAATTGAATTTCAAAAGCTCAGAATAAAATAACAGTTAGACGTAAAAAAACTTGTATGAAGAGTACCAGATTCAAGTATTCACTAAAAACAGTTTTATGCTAACATAACGATGTTACATAAGAAACGGTTGCTATGTTTGTGAAAAAAAATATTTACGAAATAAATTTACAGTATTGTTTCTAATAAATGAATGTTTTGAAAACGTGATCTCTTTGTGACTTGTGTTTTTTTCAAAGTCTTTCCTCTTAGATAAATTGCATTGTATACGAATGTAGGACTTGACGGACATACAAGATTTATGGAATCCTAAAGCTATACATTTTAAAGTATTCTTTGTCAACCTTGCAAAATACAAAAGCTACAACGCTATGTTCGAGAACGTCGTTAAAGAGAGAATTTTTTTATTCTATAGCGGACAACGGAGCAGGTGGGTCTCCTATATGGTAAGAGAACACCGCTGTCCATGAACAACCGCACCATAGTCAACGCATTGGTTGTCTTGCAAGCTTTTTTCGCCGCTTAAGCGACACTTTTAAGGGCCTTCGATAATCACTCACTCTGCGAAACACAGTGCAAGTACCGTTTCACACAGTATTCTGTGAGCCCGTTGTATCACTTGGGGCGAGCCGGCCCAAATAGTGCGTCAGCATATGCTTTAGCATGGCTCTTCCACAGATGCGACAGTATTAAGACACTCGCCCGACCAGACCCCTTCCAGAGACCGCATTAATTATAAATTCAAATATAATTGTTCGGACCGGTATTCGAACCCAATATACCATATACCAACAATAAACCATTAAGCTACGAGGCTCTCAAAAAGTCTTTATAAAAATGTATGAACCTTTGTTATTCTTACAAAATCACAGGAAAGGTTGGACCGATTAAGCTAATGCTTTCAAATATATTTTCAAGTACTAGTAATATATTTTTAAGTATTTTCAAGTACCATGGTTAAATTGTGAGTAAATATAAATAAATTAAAAGGAAATGAATAAACAGTAAATATAAAATAACCATTTTATATACTCAAACAATCTATCTACATGTTCCATCGCACTTATCACTGGGAGGAATCTGAGAATGTGGATTAATGTCTGCAGCTGAATTTCCCCATCAAACATTGAGGCGGAATACAAAGATTCATTCGTATCACCTCGATATTTGTCGTTCCGGTACGGAACTTTTTAAGATATATTGTGACGCCTGCAGAAGTATTGCCAAACGAGTACGAGTTCAAAAAAAGAGCGCACGTGCATCTAAAATGCCGTTAAATCTCACGCGCTTTTCAGGGATGTCCATGGGCGAGGGACGGCTTGTCCTTGTTGAGTCTCATGTTCATTTGTTGTCTCATTTTCATAAATAACTATTAAATGTTCAGAATGTAGGCAGGAATGGCTAGTATCGCATAACTTATTTTGTATTGTTTGATCAATTGATAGCCGTTCGTAAAACACTTTTGTCAAATAATAATTAATTTAAGTGTCCTTCTATTATCCATGAAAACTATATTTATAGTCTTTATATTAAGTTTGAGTTTAAGTTTAAGTCATGTACGAAGTTTTATAACTTGTATGAATAATATAAATTAGCGTACTTATTCGGTTTGTTTAGTCTATATATAAAGCTAACATTATGTAACAGTTGAAGGATTACCTACGTAAATTATACGTTTGTTTACTGTATTAAACATTGGATTAAAGTTCTGAAACCTATCTTAGCTATCAGGGCAGGTATTTTTATTTTCGGTACCTTTAAAATCATTTTATAATTTCATTAATCAGTTAGCTGGTGGGTTATCCGGCAAACACTCTGCCATGTAATTGATTAAAGTCAATATAAAATAACAGGGGGTGAAAAAATACTTTTACTATGTTTTTCTGAATGAGTTTTATCGGATACCCATGAAATTATACTGCTCAAACTGACTAAGCCCGGCAACACATCTGAAGAACGGATTTAGGTAAGCTTGTCTATGGGTAACGAAAATCTCATTCCATGGAAGAGACCTGCCTACTCCGTTTCCCACTAAACAATAAAAACTAAAAAAAATGTTTTTTGGATAAATATAGATGTTAACCGACCTGACATACTTGTTCTTACCTAATTCGTGTACAAAATTTCGTAAATCGGCTGAGAAATTTGTCAATAATCATATAATTTAAAAAAAATCGTATTTGTAATATTTTCCGGAATTTAAAAACAGGTAGGATCTATGAGACATAAAGCCCATAGAAAAATTACAAACAGAGAATGTTTGAGTATCTCTGGCACCCTTCAGTTTCTATTCAACGACGTCCTAAAACTAGTAACCATTTTACATAATAATAGCATGTCCCTAGGCGTGTTTCTGTTCTATTTTGTAATGAATACACTTCTAGTTTAACATACATTATACCTTAGTAATATATTTTTATATCATTATTAAAGTAAGCAATTATTTCAATATAATATAATTGAATATTAAATCCTTACGTGGGAGACCCAGGCTGAACAATATGCTGACGCACTATTTGAGCAGGCTCGTCTAAAATTATACCACGAGATCACAGATTACCAGTTAAAAAATACTTTAGTTGATTAAGTGAGTATATCAGAGGCCCTTGAAATGTACTGCTTAAGCAGCGTGAAAAACCGACAACACAACCGAAGCGCGGATTGCGGCGTTGTTGATCATGGATGAAGCTGTCTTACCATAAAGGCGAACTACATTCTCGGTTGCCTGTTATACAATCGTATTAAGTTTAATTTTTAAAATATTCGATTTTTTTTTGAGTTCCTGCAATATGAAATTTATAAGGAAGGAAGCTGCTATCTTAACCTGTGAAATGAAAGTGGAAAATATGATTAGCCATTTATAAGACTCCGGGTGCGGCGCAATTGAAGGAGCTCTTTCATTACGTCTCATGGAAAATTTTTACACTTTGTTGTGAAATACTTAGACTGTTATGAAAACTAGACTTTTGTTTTTTTATTCTTTTATGCTATAGCAGCCAACGAAGTAGGTGGGTCTCCCGAATGGTAAGTTATCACTGCCGCCCATGAACAACCGCGCCAAAGTCCGCGCATTGATTGTGTTGCCGGCTCTTGACGCCGCTTAAGCGGCACTTTTTAGGGCCTCCGATATCCTCACTTACTCTGCGTAACACAGTACAAGTACCGTTTCATGCTGAGTATTCTGTGAGTCCGTGGTATCACTTCGGAAGAGCCGGCCCAATTGGTGCGTCAGCATATTATGTTTCAGCCTGGTTCTCCCATGAGTGTATTTAATTTTCTGGGTGCATTTCAAATATGAGTAGAATATTATTGTTTACTTAATAAATTATGAAACTTATTAATAGTCAAGATTCTTACTTATTTATTTACAGCGATACAAAAAAAAACATAAAAAAACATAAACATAACAGATAGACAACGTAGCTATTAAATCTATCTTACTAACATTTAAACTCTGACGAAATGACTTGACCGATATTTATAAAATTTTATTTCTATATGAAGTAGTTTTATAATCAGTCAATAGCTATTTTTATAACCTTGATATTCAGCTTAAAAACTAAAAAAAGAACGTATAAATTTAAAGGTCGGTAAAGCGCTTCCGGTCCAGCAATGGTATCCATACGCGGAAAAACGCCTATCATAGATACTCGATTGCCACCGTTTTCTTTTAAAAAGTCTTAAATCGACTAAAAGATAATTTTTTACTATGAATCCTGAATTGCCAGGTGAAAATAAAGACCATGCAGAAATCTCTGTCGCCCCCATTAAAAGCTTTTTTATTATAATCATTTCAAATATGAGAGTTTACACCTACTTATAAGGTAAATACATATTGTATTGTCAACTTTTAAAAAGTAGGATCACATAATCTAACACGCTAACGACTGTGTACGGTATTTTTCCAAATTACTTTTTAAACTTTTTCTCATAAAACTTTTGTATACACTCACCCACTCAAGCAAAATAGAATTGCGTATCTGTTATCTTTATTTATAATTTTACGGATATAAAGAATCAATAGCGAATACCAATATATAAATATAAATTCCAATTCACTTATAATTAAACTAAACTTAAGCTTATGTAAGCACAACAGATTACCGAAACAGACAACAGACAGAAAAATAGACATCATGGTATTATAATAGCGCTATAAGGATTATATTTTAACCTCTTAGCTAAGTGGTCTTATAAGCCTACCAAGAAATGAGAGGATTCGATGCCGGCGCAAATACAAATCTATAATTCATTTGATTTTTCGAATGGGTTGACAGTGGCCGGGCGCGCTAATTGGAGCGGCTCGTTCAGTGTCACTACGGACTCACAGAATACCAGCGTGAGTTTTGTACTGTATTTCACTAAATGAGTCCTGACTCATCATGAAATTATACCGCTCAAGTGGCCTTAAAAGCCGGCAACACAACCAAAGCGTGGATTGTTAAGTAATTGTTCTTGGGCGGTGATGATTTTTTTACCTTCCTATAGGTACAATAACAATTGCAATATCCAAATAACATGTCATGATTAGGTAACATTGTCTTTTACCCTAAATAACTAATTACAATCTCGAATCATATGAGCAGTGATTACTACAAATGGCTTCCCACCTAGAGCTCCGAATCAATAATATATTACCGTATTCTGAAATACTAACTCGAAGTGTTGTCCGAAATTGAACTAATTTCAAAATATCGCAATAGTTAACCACGTTTGCAACTAAACTTTGCCATAACATATTTTATCGTGAATTTTAAACTTTTATATGAATCAGATACATTTTTTTATTACTGTATTATAAAATGGATCACGAGGCAGGTAGATTTTCTGAAAATAAGTGGTCTTCGCACTCCATAGACAATCCTGCCCTAATTGGTTGTGATGCCAGCTTTTACGCTGCTCACAGGCAAGGTTAGCGTAGTGGACCTCCAGAATCCTCACTCACTAGGGAAAAACTTATTATGATTCAAAGTTTACAAATTATTCTTTATTATTTTGAGCAATACGAATGGAAGAAATGTAATTAAAATAATTTCTTTTAATTATGACACCTGTGTGGTTTTAGTCACAAAATTTAATTTAGGTGTGGTAATAGACTAAGTGAAAATGTACGTTACCTTCTCTAGCAAAATAATTTTACCTATAATTGTATTTATTTATAACATTAATGCCTTTTTTTTAATATTATATAGACTACAACGAGGTAACCTTCGCTTAATAAGAGATCACTACCGCCCACTGAATTCACCTCAATTCGTAATTTAGTTGTGTAGCAGACTTTTTCAGCCGCATAAATAATACAATTTCATTACTCTATGCCTTTTTGTGAATTACGATATCTATTTATAGATCAGAATCACCTGAACGTTTCGATATCATCAATAATTTTTCGTGTCATTCAAAGAGACGTTGAGTAAATATAATTCACTTAGCAAACACTCCAGGTAGCCATTATTATGATTTTATTTAAACACTTCTTAATGGCAAAGATTGTAATGAGTGTCACGGATTTGTACACAGCTGTTAGATAATTACATCCTGTCCTCAAGCTGTTCATGTCCAATTGAATTAAAATTTCACCTATATTCTTATTGTATTCTAAAAATCCTAGAATCAAAGTCAACTTTATCTTATTTTATGTATACTGAAGCTGCACTAATGGGCACTTTGATTTTATCCTTGAATCCGTCATTTAAAACATATTTATTGCTCCATATATACATATAAGACTATTTCTATACTTGTATTGGGAAAAAAAACGATTGCGTTGCTCTGAAATCAAAAACCATATTGAGTGTAATTTTTTTGGAATAGCCTCTCGGTTCTAGCTGGTTGCGATTCAACGCGGGCGAAGAGCACACCGAGAAATTAGTTTTTAACAGATTCTCCTATGAGACTCAGACTGCGACGCTGAAGGCGGTTTTTCCTTCTATCCCTACGAATATTTCTATGCATAGTTTTTCCTCGCGGGAGGCTATCAGCTTTATGTTGACGTATTTAAAGTCGATAATAATAAACTTTTTAATAACATTTGAATTATGACGTCATTTGTATGAATGTGTTGTCAAACAAACAACGCCATCTAAGTAGAATACAAAAGCATGTTACTCTTTTAGAGAGATTATTTCTTTACATACATTAAAATAGTATGTTTTGATGGTTGTTATATTTTTATTTTATCAGTCTCAGACTCTAATCTAAGCGAGCTTCTAATGACATGTCAATTTCAACACAAGTCTTGCAAAAGCACAAAATAAAGCCTTTTCAATGCACAGAAATATAATTCATAAGACTAAAGCAACAATTCTTTATCATAGGAATAATTCTACAAACGTTGAACAGTCAAAATCTACAAAATAACATGTGAAATGGTTTCTCTGCCACGGTGGCATAAATCAATTCACATTACCATAACATTCGAAGAGTCAAATTTGGGTATATTATAATGGAAGTTGTTAAAATACAGGTAAAACTTGTACATTTCTACGGGAAATATAAAGTGAGAAATACGAGCAAAATCCGTTTAGTTTACGTAAATAAAATGTCAGTTTTCTCTTCTTAATCTTATGAAAGTAAGCTTAACTTTTCATATCTTTATAGCTGCTGTTGCAAAAACTCCATCTTTTTCTTACTTAAATATTTTCGTCAGATTTTCTTGCAAAAATGTTGATAGAAATTAACATCTATAAATTTTTCGATATCCATAAAAATTGATTAGATTTATTGTTTGTTTTTTGAATTTGCTACTTATAGACTTATAATATACTACGAATTATAAATTCACGATTTTCAAGAAAACGTTTTTGCTTATGACTTACTCAAAAAGAACACTGTATGTGCAATTAGGCAAAAAGCATTTTGATATATTAAGTTACCAAGAATGTATATGCCAGTAATAACTGATACTTATTTTTGTGCAAAGTTTTTGTAAACCCTGTTTATTTTAATTTTAGATATAATAAATTAACTGAGCATTGGGGGTCCAGCATTGTACCTTCTTAGCTGTCAGGCGGAGGTTCTCTTAAGGGTTAATATAAATGCAAATAAACTGTGTTTCACCCTACCTTAATGCAAAGCTTTTAAGATACAAACATATTTTTAGTAAACGTTCAAGGAAATAGTAAAATTTTAATTTGATTTGAAGTAAACTTAAACTCATTCTTTGAAACTTTTACACACGTGGGACAGCTGAAGCATATGCGAAGTGATACCACGGTCTCACAGAATAGTCAGCGTGAAACGATAGTTGTATTCAAAACGGTACTTCTACTGTACTACTACTTCTACTTTTGCGTAGCTAGTTAGTATATCGGAGGTCCTTATAAATGCCGCTTATGCGGAGTAAAAAGCCGACAACACAACAAATGCGCGGACTGTGATGCGGTTTTCATGGGCGATGGTGTTCTCTTACCATATAGGAGACCGAACTGCTCCGTTGTCCGCTAATCCATAAAAAAATAATTTTGAAATTGAACATATATAGGTATGTATTTAAAGAATTCAAACTACAAAATACACAAATAAATTCTTAATTATATTTTCAACGTTCAGCTTATTATACATATTCTGAATCGACAATGCGGCGTTAGACAGATCTTAATAAATTGAAAATCTACCAAGCCTCTATTAGAATAATTACAGTAAATTGAGCAATTCTTTTTACCCTCGCAAACTCCATGGCTTAAGGAAGCGGTAAATTAGGTACATATACATGATTTAATACAGCTATTGAAGAGTTGCGTCTATTCAACTGAAATAGTACAATGTGATCGGGTCGGACAACCGAATACCTATTGTTGGCACATTTATACTAATATTAAAAAAAGGTTATAGATATATTATATAGTTCTAAATGTTACACCTGAATTAGTGAATATTTGATGGGTTTCAGCCGTGAAAGGTCAAAGATAATTTCATACATTAGGTAAAATAAGTTACAGTACGAAATAATTTTACATAACTAGATTCAAAAAAACTTTATGTTAATTTAACTTAAAAACTAATCCTTTCGCTGCAGATATTATTAAAATGTATCAAACAATTTAATACTCGTAAGTGAATACGTATCCGTTTGAGATGTAATAACATTTATGGAATTGAATGGAAATCTTTGTATTTTTCTCAAATGGAAAACTTCACACAAAAGGTGGAGAAAATTAGCGTCATTTTTCAATATATTTTATTGGACGGCCTTGCTTCCAACTTTCATCGGATTCTACATACAATATTAAAGATATTCTTTTGAAATATAGACATAAACTTTATAAAAGCATATTACGTTTATCACTCTATGAAAACGATTATACGAATACGAAAGAACGGAAGAGATACTATTTCGTGTCTTTCACAAAATATGTGTGCTGTACATTAAATCAATGTAAATAAAATTTTCCCGTAGTATTCTGTCAGCCCGTGGTATCGTTTCGGACCAGGCGACCCACTTAATCAGCATTTGCTTCAGCATGGCTCTCCCACGGGTGCGACACTGTTCAGACACTAACCCGGCCTGTTAATCCCTTCCGTAATTTAGATAATTCCGTAGAGACGTAATTTATAATCGTCCAGATCGAGTACGAAACCGATACCTCTCGTATCATGAAAAAAAATTAAATTCTTACAAAAATTATTTTAACACGAACTTATCCTTTGCATTATGAACTTAATATACCGTAGAAATAACTTTATTACGTCATCTTCAGACAAATAAAACCATATCAAACTATATACATATATATTCTATAGGGAAGTTTAAAAATGACTTAATTCAAACGTGACTAACAAATTTACGATATTTTATATACAATCATATTCTAAACGTTGAGTTTTTCAAAGCAATTATAACATATTCTCTAACTACATATATCTATATATAATAACATATATAACACATGTCATATTATTTTGAGTCAATTTCATTTATTAGATCTTTGCATATGAAGTTGGCATTTTGTCACAATATCTACTTCAATCTCAAATATCTCTTCCTTAGTTTTATTTTAGTTAGGAATTCCCATTTAAAATTTATACATATATTTCCTTATATATTTGTATATCAAAACCGTATTTGTTTTTTCTCCACCAATATTTTCTTCCTATAAATTTCGACCATTAAAGAGCGGTGGACAGCCTGAGGCCAAAGTTGATAATGAAGTATTGAGGGATATTGTGGAAACGGATCTATCATAAACAAAGTGTACAAGTGAGCTGCAAGCGGTGATATTATTAATAAAAAAGTCTTTGTTCACTTGAAGCAAATTGGGAAAGTGTAAATCATTAAAGGTACCCAATAAAAGATAAGAAATACCAATTTCATATGTCAACGTATATAATAGATTTCCCTGACTATTATAAATGAAAAAACAATTTTGAATGAGTATTTTTGATGCAAATATATACAATTGCAGCTGAATTTCATCATCAAACATGGAGGCAGTATATAAAATCTTATCCGAATCACCTAGACTTTTATTTGTCAATAAGTGAGCGTTTAAAAGGCAATTTGGGCTATGCGCGACTACTCTGTGGGATCAGCTGTCTGCACAGGTATTTCCAAGCCGATATGATTTGGAGACCTTAAAAAAAGAATTTATCTATCTCTGAAAGGCCGGTAACGCATCCGTGGCCTAGCAGGAGCTGGGGGTGTCAAGAGGCGGAGGACCGCTTATCCTAGATGAACCTCCTACTTGTTTGCCTACCTGTTTTTATAAAACCAATTTATACATTTTAATTTTGATTTCTATTGATAATAATTAAAATTTGAATGATATTTACTAAAGATATCAACTCAATTCTTCTCAGAGAAGCAAGCACGAATCTAATTATTTTTTAATTAAAAAACATTTCACAAGATAACCACTTCGCCTTTCGGGTTCTCACATTAATTGTGAATATTATTTTGACTTTGTTTATTCCTGTTTATTAATTACTAGTGGACCCGCCAGACCGTCGTCCTGCCGAAATCCGAACTAATCGAACACTAAAAACTGATTGGTGAAACTAGCCCAACTCTTTTATATATATTAATCACTTTATGCTATAGAAATATTGTAAATACATAATTGAATGGAATGGCACATAAACTTAAGGAATATACGGCTCTCAAGGGATAGTTGTACTGTTATTAAAATGCGGGAAACATCTTTTATATATAAGAAGGTAAAAGAAATTACTTAATAAAAATCCATGAATCTATCAATGAATGTATTACTTTTTCATATGTTTCTCTGCTGTGTTTTTTTTAAATGTTTTTTAACAAGATACTCGGCCGGCCACTGGTAAGCCATTTCAAATACCAATATAAAAATACATTTGTACATATAGGGGTCGAAACCGGAACCCCTGACTTCACGGTAGTTACAACCGCTCCGTCACGAGGCTCGTAAAATTAAGATCCTACCAAGATATGTCATGGGAAAAATCATATTCTTAATCTACCTTACCTTTACTTTAATCTACCTTCTTTTTCTTTTTCCTCATGCATAAACTACTCTTTATATATGCTTCTAAATTACTTGGTATACGTCTACATTCATTTATATACCAATATCAAAGGAATTTGGGAAAGAATTCTACGTTGTTGTAAATCCCCCAACTGCAATGCGCTTGTTACCTTGCATGTTGCAATACTCGCATTTCTATTACCTAACATACCTGAACGTACACTTTTTCTGACCATTCTGTGTCATATATGTGTGGCATCCTTATAAATAAATAATTTATCTTGTCAACAACATTTTTTTATAGCCCGAGACTCGAATCTAAGAAACCGACGGAATGGAATAATCTTGTCGAAATATTAAAAATTCATACGGATATAAAATTCAAATATGGACATGTCATTACAAAAAAATCATATTAAGAAATTAATTTTAATTTTTTTTTTTTGTATAGCGGGTAATGGAGCATGTGGGTTTTCTTTTTGGTAAGAGATCATCACCATCCATGGACAACAGAGTTGTGTTGCCGGCTTTTTATCCGCATGGGTGGTAGTAACTGCCATCCGATATCCTCAATCACTTTGCTAAACACAGTACAATGAAAATAATATCACTAATATCACCCGTAATATCACTTTGGACGAGCCGATCCAAATAATGCATCACCATATGCTTCGGCATGGATCTCCAATGTAAATTGTTATCATCACAACTACAGCTGTATATTTATCACATATCCAAATAATCCTGTTCGGTTATATTTGACCTATACGTTCCTAATGTTTGTATTTCTAAGGTAGATGCATCTTTCATTCTCAAGTATAACATATCCTTGAGCTGGTTTAATCTGGGTTGCCTTCCGGCATCCGTGATCACAATTGGTTGAATAAATATAACCTGACTAACCCAAGATTTATTAAACTGTCTACGTGGTAAGAAATCTAAGCAGCTAGGCAACATGATATGTTAAAGTTATGAGTGATACATACCTTTTATCATGGCTAGTTTTACTCATGTTAAGTAAATTACCGTTTTTGTAATAATTATAAAATAAATCTATTTAGCTGTTTATAAAATTAGAAACTGTTATTGGGCCGGCTCGTCCAAGGTGGTAGGTACCACGGACTCACATAATACTCACCATGAAATTGTACTTTTACTGTGTTTCGCAGAGTGAGTAAGGATATCGGAGGCCCTTAGAAGTGCCGCTTAAAAGGCGTAAAAAGCCAGAAACACAACTAATGGGCGGATTGTGGCGTGGTTGTTCATGAGCGGTGTTGTTGTCCTACCAGATAGGAGACCCACATGCACTGTTGTCCGATATTGAATAATAAATACAAAAAAATATATTTTTAATTTCGCTCTTGCCTAGGTACTCACCTACCAACCTTTTGAGAGTTGAGACTGTAAGTGTAACCTGTTGAAAATAAAAATAAAATAAATAAAGTGATCGAAGTCCATTGGTACGTTTATTTCAAATGATTCTTAATAGAACAACAAAAACCACCTATCCAATTACAGTAAATATCAAAGTTCATAGAATAGTCGAGAACAACACGAAGTCCGTCACCACAATATGATAATGTTTCTTTTACGCAATCAAATGACAGTTCATTGAAACACTACAAATCGTACTAAGTTTTTCATAATAATTACGACGCGTCTGCCTACCGCCGAATATCGCAGACCATTAATAATTTATTCCGAACAGCCATTATTATTATAAATGCAATATTCGGCTCTTGTAGCGATTTAACTCACGTTTTTTTATATCATTTTATAGCTAAAAAATAAAAAACATATTGTTTTTTACCATTTAACCATATTGGTTTCTATCTATAACTCTTACAATATAGCCTTGAACTATATATTCATTAAGTCGACAAATATTCTCTCAGTAAATAAATTTTGAGCGCTTGATAAAACGTCGTTGAAGTAGAATTAATTCGTATTATCAAGTACTATCTCAACTTAAGTTGGATTTTAGGGTGAGATTTTATTCAAGTCTGCATTATAAGTCAAATAAATGAATAATTCTATTGAACCATACCAGCAAAGGTTAAATTCAAGTATTTGTTTTCAGTTGTACGTAAAATTTTTGAGTTAAACACCATTTTGTTGTACTTTAAATGGTGCTTCTACTGTATTTCGCTGACTGAGTGAGGATATCTTTAAAATGCTGCTTAAGAGGCGTAAAAAACCGGCATCACAACTAATGCGCGAACTTTAGCATGGTTGTCCATAAGCGGCGGTGTTCTCTTACTATATACGAAACCTACCTGCTCTTTTGTCCGCTATGCCATAAAAAAGACCATAAAGATTCAAGAGAAATGATCATCCATGTGGTTCACAGCCCTTCTGTGAAAATAAAATCTTTCTGCTTGATAGACTTACTTAACTATATATGAAATGAACGTAATAATATGACTGTATACTTTAAAACTTATTTAATTCGTAAAAAGGATTCTTCCAGTACAGTTACACGCTAGTATTCTTTGAACGCGTGATATCACTTCGGATGAGCCGGCCCAATTTGTGCGTCAGCATATGCTATATTATAATACGAAGTGATAAATAACTATCTCATTTTCCAACGGCCTCATCTAAAAATCGCAATTTTTCGTTTTTCACAATCGTGCTTTTCCAACCATTTTTAAAGCTATCGTTCCATCTTTAACCCTATAAGTATACCGAAACATACGTATGCACATAATTTCAAGCATAAAGATATCAGCTTGAAATATAAAAAGAAATATAAGTTCCATTTTAACCACTGGCTTTTTTTATAGCAAATATGAATTTCAAGGCAGGAAATAGTCTAATAAGACGAAGATTGTTGGTAACTTTCCAGTTATGGGTATGAAAAAACAAAGTACCTAGTATAGAATGATAAATTCGATCGAAAGAAATTGTCTGTAGTAACTACAGGTTTAAATTAAATTTTGATCAAAATCGCTGAAAACTATAAGGTTTAATGAAAAAATACAGTAATAAAGTTATATTGGGTGCACCATAATTAAAAGGGGTAACGATCGTCGAGTCTACTGCTTTAGTAATAAAAAATTAGATTCATTTGCTTATTGTAAAATTTTCATAGAGCAACTGTAACGCTGTGACCCACCTGCTCCCTTGTCCGCTATAATATAAAAAAAATCCAAAATAATTCATTCACAATTTGACTGTTAGTTTAGACAGTTATACTTGAATTTCATAAAAGAATATTATAGTAATCTATCAATCTGCGTTGATTTATTTGAACCCACTCAATGTATGATTATTAATTCTCTTTAATGTACAATTTTCTTTTAATCTGATTGCTTTTAAAATGGCGAACGAAAACATATAAAATAATATAGGACATTATATTAAATGCTAATAAATGAAAAATTGTGTCCAATCAGTACAATTTTAGCTTTTGGTGATGATGATGAAATGATATTATATTATATATATATTAGCACTTTTAAGAATAGTCTTAACATATTTCTAAGATAAAGTTTCTACGGAGCTAAGTATTGTTCTGTTATTAATTACACCCCTATTAACATTCATAACGAATGCCTTTATCTGAATATAATTTATTTCCACACAAATATAGTTTACAACAAACTTTTCATATATCTGTTAAAATAGTTTGCGAATATATGCTTTATTTCACTGTCATGAGGGTTTGATACGGGTATAAGACGTCAATTTTCATCATCTAAAGTCTAAACAGAGGGTTCATATAAAAGTGAATTTCCGTGTTGGCTAACAGATATTTTAAAATACTGCTGTTTTCCTCCCCTTATATTTAAAATTATATTCACATTAAGCGTTTTGTAATACATTTAAAAAAGTTATATTTCCTTCTAATACTATAATTTTTTTTTTCAAATCAATTAATGAATAAAATATTAAAAATATATTTATTAAAACATAATATTGCTCGTCGTTTAAAATATCAAATTTCACTTTAAATATTCTATATTTATTCAAAAACTAAATGGCCTTGGCTAGGAAATCCTTGCGACCACGCTAATATAACAGTAATAGTATTCAAAAAATATATCGTGACAAAACACTTTATAAAACAAAAACAACAAATAAATGTATCATATGAAAATTATTTTTCGTGGAACACTAAACAGTAAGAACTTAAATACCATATTTTTCAATGACATATATTTAAAGTAGGTAATTATTTATTCCTCATAACTATTTAGTTCTAAATGGAGACAATAAGATCGATATGACTCGCCAAATTTAAACTTCAATTGTCCTTTCCGTGCGCGAAGTCGTTTAATTTTTAGTATTTTTTTATGTGCACAACATAAAATGAAAATTTTTTTAAAAATCTATCTTTACTTATACAAATGTTGTATGAATATAGGTGTAAAATCCGGTAACATAATAAAAACGCGGATTGCGGTACAATTGTTAATATGTTTTATTTTTTTAATCAATATCAAGGCAAAAAAGCAGGAGGCGCCACACTTACCCTTGATAGACTTCGGGTGCATTGCCGGCCTTTTAGGAATACGTACGCTATTTCTTTGAATGTTTCTAAGTCGTAATGATATAAAAATACGTCTGCAGGGAACTGAATCCATAGATTAGTCGTGAGCGGCATAAACTGCCTTAAAAAAAGCACTCAGTCGTGGAACGCTAAACATCTAAGTGAAACGGATGAAACTTTGTATTCCGCCTCGATGTTCGATGTTGAAATTTAGCTGCAGGTATTAATTTAAACAACTGCTCGAAACATTCCCTTGTGTTTATTTTATATTTCACCTATGTTAATTAAGTGTCTAATATCTATTATTTTAGCCCGTATGCACTCTTTGTGCAGCCTCTCTGGTGGGGGCCTTATTAATTCAGTTTCCTTTAATGTGGTATTCCTATAACAGCTGGTAAATTTTGATAAACATTGCCTTAATGTAAACACGTAAACGTTTTGCGTTATTTTATAATTTGTATGTGTTTGTTTTCGTTATCGTACATAGCTAAAATAGAACAGGCTCAACTTTTAATTTTTTCTTGGGTTCCTTTTTTACGTAACTGTGGCTCTCTATCTTTATCTTCCATTTTATTTTTTACATCTTCTACGTTTAGTTCCATTTTAGATTAAAAAACAGCAACAATTTCGATGGACAATAGAAAAGTAGCCATCTTGGACGCTTTTAAAATAACGCGCTGTGATTGGTCAAAATGGTTGTCCGAAGTGATATCACGGGCTCACAGAATAGTCAGCGAGGAACGGCACTGGAACTGTGATTCGCAGAGTGAGTGGGGATATTGGAGGTCCATAAAAATGCCGTTAAAGTGGCGTAAAAGCGGGCAACACAACCAATGCACGGACAGTGGCGCGGTTTCCAATGGGCGGCGGTGTTCTCTTACTATATAAGAGACCCACCTACACCGTTGTCCGCTATACTATAAAAAAATTGGACAGTGGCATATTTGCCCGTGATGGTTTATGGACAGTCTAATATTTTCTTTTAAAACGGTTTTTTGAACTGTATTTTATATGGAACAGAGCTTACATTGCATTCAAATGAAAAAAAAATGATTAAAAAATAAAATAAAATAAAGTATTAAATCATGACGTTCATAGTTCGTTTTAGGTTAAAATGTACAGTGGCGTGTTTGCTTTTATAGCACTCATATATTGGGTATAAGGCTTTAGTAGTTTATTAAAAGAAAATATATCCAATTTATTCACCTATTCATAGACTGGAGAGATTTTTGTAAGCAAAAAATTAATAGGAATTTAGAATAATATTCGCGTAGTTTACTGTGTAATTGTGGCATTCAAATGGTATTCGAGGTAAGTTTTAAATTGATATAAGTACGCACTTGTAAGTACTCGAATATTATTCATGTGTACAGTGATGTGGTAACATTCGAGATAAAACAACGTCGTCTTTGAAGATTGCCAGATTTTTATGTGATCGTTAAAATTCTTGAAAACGTGCTCCATACTTTGTTTATAGGAGTGATTTATTAAACATTAACAGATTCTATGTTCACCTACAACAACTGCTCATACACAAACGCTCTTAGATATGGTCCATGTTCTTGTTTTGAACTAACAAAATCATTTCTCTATATTATTATCTGTTGTGTAATACATTTTAAAAAGGAATATTCTGTGGTGTTGAATGTGGTGTGGTGGTAGAATTTATTACTGTCAAAGTAATAAATTCTATCGTCTGTAGTCAAATGAGATGATTTACCTTTGGGAATATTTTTGGCGGCATTGCAACAACGAGGGTGTTATATTATATTATATCATTTTGAAAATAATATACTTTTGAGGTTTAAAGTGTTAACTTGTGGAGTGTTAAGATTAAATTGTTCAAAAATGTTTACATTAAAATGAAAGGGCTATCATTCAGTGAAATATAAATCGATAAAATAGATCAATAAAAGTAACCATTTAAAAAAGTATTGATTTTATAGATTCCATTCCATATTGGATATTTACCTTGAGATCCAAACATAATTTTGTAACATACGTAGAGAAGAAACTTTCTAAGAAAAAGTTTCCTAATGGAATAAACTAATAGAAAATAGGACAAATGTATTTTTAATGGAAAATGATTGATTGTGATGTCGGAACATACAAAAATATTAATTATTATTCATTATAAGTTAGCTTCCACTACCAATAAGAGAACTGAACGACATGTTTGCAATCTGTAATTAACATTTAATTATTATTAATTCATATACAGGATTTTTTTATAACACATTGTTTTTAGGAATGGTTTACTGACATTTGGCCCGACTGAACATTACAGTTTAACGTAGGCTGCGGGAAGCTATTTAGCTTATTTCAAGCTTGGAAACAATTTATTTACTTAGCAAGTTATCGTCATTATAAAAGAAAGATTCACTATTATTAAAATATTTTAATAACTTAGTTTGTAACCATAACAAGTGTTAAATATATTTATATATCTTTATTTATATTATATCTTTAAATATATATTATATTTTATAATATACTTCTTTGTTCCGCGCTTCTTTAGTTGTTACTATAAAAGTAACTTATTAAAGAAATCACAATAGCAAGCACGCAATTTGTCTCTACAAATTACGTTTTAATTTTTTTATGTGAATTATCAAAAGTCAAAACACATTATGAATGCTGGTTCAAAAATATGAATATTTAAATTAAATACAGTTCTCTGTATCGTGACGTGCTTAGCTAATTTTAAAGTTACACGACAAAATAAAAATTCATAAAGTTTTGTATGTATGTTATGAATTAGTGAACTATATAAGTACTTAGATAGCAAAGTTTTAACTGGCAACTCCAGCTCGTCGACAGATGGATTGAGCCGACTTAAGGAAATTGTGTGGTGTTCCGCAATTGAATGGACATTATATCTTCAGAGAACAGTACAAACTATGTTTCAGATTGGAATTCAATATACTTGATGGGCCACATATTAGATTCTTTATTAGAAGGTTTTTTATTGGAATACTACAAATACTCAACCTGTCTGATGCTACACGATTTTATTAGTAATCGTTGAATATAAAATAACTTTGCACATTAAACATCACACATCATCACACATTAAACACACTATGGATCCCTTAAATAATTATTTATGCTTTTATACTTTCTTCGTTTCTTTTATTATAAAATCACTTAGCATTTAAATCAAATTAATCGTTACAAATAAATATAATTTTAATAAACTGAAAATATCAAAACAGCTCCGAGAGCCTCGTAATTAAGCGATTTAAAAGGTCCACCACGAAGCGAGAGGTACCGGATTCGAATCAAAGTCCGGAAAATTATAAATTATATTTTATTCGGTCTCTGGAAGGGCTTGACAGTGGCAGAGCGAGTGTCTTAATGCTGTCACACCCGTTGGAGAGCCATGCTGAACTATTTACAGACGTAGTAATTGAGCCGGCTCGTCCGAAGTAATATCATGGGCTCACAGAATACTCAACGTGAAACGGTACTTGTACTGTGTTTAACAGACTGAGTGTGGATATCGGAGGCCCTTAAAAGTGCCGCTTAAGCTTCGTAAAAATCCGGCAACACAACCAATTCGCAGAATGTGGCACGGTTGTTCATACTATATGGCTATACTACAAAAAAAGCAAATATTGAATATGAGAAATTAATAAAAACCTAAATTCTCGAAATTCCAGTTGAATATAACACAAATGTTGTTGAAGGAAACCCTATATCAGTGTTATGCAGCTATTTCTAAAAACAAAGTCATAGCTTTACCTAGAAATTGATATTGCAACACTTTAAACTGAAAATATTGTGAATTTAATCAAAAAATAAAATTATTTTACAGTGGACAATCGAGCTGGTGGATCTTCTAATGGTAAGAGATTACCGCCAGCCATGAACAACCGCGCCACAGTTCACGCATTAGTTGTGTTGCCGGCTTTTTACGAAGTTTAAGCGGCACTTTTAAAGGCCTCCGATATCCTCACTCACTCTGCGAAACACAGTACAAGTACCGTTACACGAAAAATATTCTATGAGCCCGTGGTATCACTTTAGACGAGCCGACCCAATTAGTGCGTCAGCATATGCTTCAGCATGGCTCTCCCACG
>DWCF01001872.1:0-27186 GCA_018230265.1 Delias oraia | reverse complement strand
TTTATAAATATGTATACATATATTTTATAGATATATAGTTTTAAAATATAAATGGATAAAATGGTGACGTAGTTTATTAAAATGATAGAAAGCGCAATAGCGACCTCCATAATTTTAATACTAGAAATAAGGATAACTTTAAAACAAGTAAAAAAAAGACTTTCTTGGGGAACTGTGTTCGTTTATAAAATATTTCTAAAGAGATAACTGAACTTACAGAAAGTAAATTAAAGAAACTTATAAAGAGTACTTTAGTTAAGAAAGCTTTTTATAACATAAATCAATACATAGAAGAAACTTCAAACAAAACATGGAAACTTCTGCACAAGCACCAACTGACACCTTTTAAACTAGCCAATAATTTACAAATAAACTAACTGTTGTAAATTCGATGAAAAAAAATAAACCCTATGAGATCCTTGTTGGTTTTTCTCGTGGAGGTAAATCTTCAGAACCAATATTAGCTTCACCATTGTAAATCGACTAGCAAAAGTGCCCTTTATGGGGCCTATTTCAATAAATGCACTTGAATTTGAATAATATTTCTTACCTGAGATCTGCTCAATTTATGAATAACATCTTTGTTGTCACGCAACTGAGCTGCGAGTAATTCCCAGTTTTTATCATCATAATTTACTCGGTAAAAACCTGAAACACAATATTTAGTTGTCCTTTACAGTTCTTTGACATATTTTAATTTTAGTTTAGAAGTATTTATTCGAATTAGTTACTGTTTAATATAAAAAATTATACTGTATTAAAATCTTATCTAATAAAATTTGAGTTGAACTTTTTTTCATATTTATGTAATATTAATTTTCTGAATTTTTCTGAATTTTGTAAACAGGTATTTATAACATAAAAGTCATGAGATTACCAGATTGAGCAATGTTAAGAACGACCCAGCTGCTTCCAGCAGGTTTTTGCAGAGTTCCGGTTCTCTCCGTCAAAACGTATGTAGGTCTTGTGCTTTGGAAATTGGGGTTGTCACCGCTGGTCCATGCGATTGGAATTTGCCAGAGGTCATTAGGCGGTGTTCCGGAAAGTTGGAATCGACGCTAAGAATTCATGAACAAGAAATGATAAAAAGATTATATAACAAATTAATAAGCATTTTGATATTCTACATTGAATTTTAATTTAAAAATTCTTCAAACTCAAAGTGAACTTCTACATCAAATAAATATTTATATAAGAATAGGCAAATGAAAAATAAAATAAAATAAAATTTATAAACATAAACAATACCTCTAAAATTGAATAATATTATAAAAAAGTGATTAAGGCACAAAAAATAAAATAAAAATTGACGATAATTATGTTTTTATTGGTACGGTTAACTGTTTTAAATTATTAATATATGTGCCCTTACATTTCATGAATATGATTTTATATGTCATATAAATTCTTACCTGAGTTAGACTAATTAAACCAGAAGTCATGTCGACGTCAACCTCAACGACAGGTGCACCCGCGTTTTGGACCCAAGCGTCAAATAATGTTCCGATATCAATGCCTGGATAAGCTATTCCAAACGTAGGATCTTCTGACACGGCTTGTCTAAATGCCGCATACATGTCTGATGGGTAACCTATACCGTATGCGCTGAAACATATATTCTTAATTTTTTTTCTAATAAACGAAGCTTAAGTCCACCGTTGATAAATTTGCTTCATTCAACATGTCAACATAAGATTTTAACTTAATACTATTGCGGTATGTGGATAATTTTGACAAATATAATTTATGTATTTTATATAAATTAATATGCCAACTATTGTAGTCATTAACGACATAGTTAAGTTATTACTAATATTCATTCTTGTTTAAATATAAATTATAAAAAAAAGAGAAACCTACTTATCTCTCAAGTAATATCTCAAAGCGTTTCTAAATACGACAGGAGTTACGAAGTGTTCCAACATTCTTAGTACAGAAGCACCCTTAGCATAACTACTTGTTCCAAAGTGTCCTGAGATTGAGGCCTGGTTGGCTACAGAAGACCAGTTCATTGGCTGAATTGATTCGCTTGCATCACCCGCTAGCCCGCTTTGTACCCGGTCAAGAATGAATCGGTCGTCTAGTTCCAACCAAGGCTCCGCCTGTAATAAAACATTGACGTATGCTCTACAAATAAACAAAACTAACTGCTAGGTAAAAATATCAAAATGTCTTAATATAAAATATTTTATATTCATTTATTACTTTTAATTATATTACGGTAGATTGAAGATTATGTATTATATTTTAGGATAAGTATAAGTTTTTAAAATCCAAATTTTGAAAGTGAAAAGTTTGTTTTTTAAATAATTTCTTAATAATAGACAAGTCAGTCTCCTTCAGTGATTGATTATCGTTACACATAAAATTTCTACAAAGAAAATAATTATTTAGATTAGTAGTATTCATTTTACCTCATGTGCACTGAAGTATTCAAAGAAACTGGCATAGGATTCATTGAGCCACAAGTTACTCCACCAGAAACAAGTGACAAGATTACCAAACCATTTGTGGGCAAGCTCATGCGCCATGATTGTAGCAATAAATAATCTATTCGGAACATTCGTGTTCTCGGGGTCGTAGAGGAGGTAAGCTTCCCTAAAACACAATATAAAATATACCGAATAAAATATTCATATAATTCACATAATAGTTTATTATTAACAATTCACGTTGGAGAGCCATGTTGAGGTTCTAATTGGGCCAGCTCGTCCGAACTGACCACGGGCTACAGAATACTCAGCGTGAATACTCGTGTTTCGCAGAGTGAGAGAGGATATCAGAGGCCCTTAAAAATGCCGCTTAAATGGCGTAAAAAAGGCGGCAACACAAGCAATGCGTGGAATGTGGCCCGGTTGTTCATGGGTGGCGGTGCTCTTACCAAATTGGAGACCCACCTGCTCTGTTGTCCGCTATATAAAAAAAACAATTCAACGGATATGTAACTAAAATACCTGTAATTCACCATTCCCCAGTTTTCCATCGCTCCTGAAGGAAAGTCTGGTAAAGCGATATGATCGTTTTTCATTGGCTGTCCTTGACCCATATCATAATAGCTGATATCAAAATATGATTCCATTATTTCAGTGATTTTAAAACCTATATCAGCTGCATATTCATGTTGGTCTATTGGTCCTTCGCGTGAGATGATTTGAAAAGGCTTTTCAGCAGTGCCAGTTAAATTTGTTGCAACGAAATCGCTCACATGAAATGCGACCAGGTACGACGACACAATTGGTGTGGGAAAGAATGTTTCTCGTACTCGACCGGAAGGCAAGCTGTAATTTTATGGAATTAAAATTTAGTTTTTTTAAATAATTACGGTTTATCAATAAAAAATCTGACCTTTCCACTTTCAGTAACGTAAATTTATATCATAAAATACTAAAATTAAGAGAATTTAGTTATTAAACCCTGATCCCGTTGCTCCCATTGCAATAGTTGTCATTTTAGTTTAAAATTTTCAACATGATCCTGCCATTGAAACACAATCTGGTAATTCTCAATACCACTTTTATAAAGAAATATACTTTTTCATATTTTAAAAAATTTAAAATGGATTGATTTAAATACCAATAATAAAAATAAATTAAAGTTTTCAGTTCTCACGTTTCAGTATTTGAGATATCCATATTTGAGAATGAAGGTCTAAGATTGCCATCTCTTGTGATTGAAATTGAAAAAGGACATTTAAATTGGGGTTCGTCGAAGCACGGGAAGGCTTTTCGAGCGTGGAAAGGCTGAAATTGTGTTGTCGCATAGTATCTGTAAAATAAATAAAATTCAAACATATGCTAGGAAGATATCTAAGTCTTACAATATTACTGTGCTTAAACATTAGCTTATATTTATAATATCTCTTGAATATTAGGTGCTTTATTTTTGATTGACTACATTGATTATAAAAAATACATCAGATTTGATGCATATAAAGAAAAATTAAAAGATAATTATCGATTTTTTTATTTTTTCAAAAGAATTTGTTGTATTTTTAGTCCATTTGTCATATTATTTTCATTTAAGTGTTATCAGAAAGATTTTTTAATTTTATAATAAATTACCTCTTCTGGTTATTAAAATAATAGTAGCCTTTGTAGAAGCCTCTGTCTTGGGGGTTTTCGTTGATACGGCCAGTATAGTTTATTATAATGGTATAATCGCCGATGGGAATTTCGGTGTTAAAGTCGATAATCAGGATTTCATAATAACTATCAGTTGAGATTTGAAGTGGTAGTGGTCGGTTATTGGCATCTAAAACGGTGACTTCGCCGAATGACACAACTTTCTGATGTAGTACGATTTGAGTTAAGTTTTCACGGGTCTGAAAATATATTAGAATATTTACTTAATAAATTATATGTAATTTATTCAATGAATAGGTTTTTCTTATTAAAATTTTATCCAATCCATGTCATTTGGAATTTGGGTTAAATCGATTTTTTTATGTAATATATTATTTATAGAGACCGTTTAATAAGTCTACCATAAAGCGAGAGGTTCCTATCGGATTTGAATCCCGGATCCCACCCGTAGGAAAGCCATTTGGACGCACTAATTGAGCCGGTTTGTCCGAAGTGATACCACAGGCTCACAGAATACTCAGAGTGAAACGATACTTGTACTGTGTTACGCTGAGTAAGTGAAGATATCGGAGTCACTTAAAAGTGCCGCTTAAGCGGCGTAAAAAGCCGCCAACACAACCAATGCGCGGACTGTGGCACAGTTACTCAAGGGCAGTGGTGTTCTCTTAACCACCTGCTCCGTTGTCCGCTATACAATAAAAGAACTGAAAAGTTTTTTACTTGGATGTTATGAAATTCGAATTGAATAAGATAAAGACAGTATTTTCGAATTCTTCATACAGTTAATTATTTTAATATTTATTCACAAAAATCTCACACTTAAAATAAATGTTCCACACACAAAAGTTCAGTTACAGTTTCGGCCAAAAATCAGGTATCGGTTTGATTTCGGCCATAATTGATCGAAACTTGCCGAAACAGAAACTAATTTTGGTTATTGTACAAACTCGCCTAACCAATCACCGTATCAAAGTATCACCGCGATTATATAATAGATCTAAAAGTGATCGATGATACTTCTATGTACAAATACAAACCAAAGTATTAATTAGTTAAGGTTCCAAAGTAGCAATACTGTAGGTATTTAATAAAACAGTATTAAAAATTAGTGATTTGATTATTGATTACTGATAAACATTAGGTATCAGAATTTAATTTGTAAAGATAAGAAATATATTAATAATATTTTTTATATTACATTATATTATATAAATGATACATGAAAATAAATGATGATGAATGCAGATTAATCGGTGCAGTAGGGCACTGGACCAGTTTCAGCCGGATTCTACTTAATATTATTTATTCAATCATTCAAAAATAAAATAATTATGTGTTTAAGCTAATCTTTATGATTTTAAATTATCTTTGTGATATATTTAAGTATGTCATTATCTTGATAAACTTTTTTTGCGATAATAGTGTTATTGGCGGTGGGTATTCTATGTACTATAATGCAATAATATTTATTATACCAATAAATTGTATTATAAATTTAATTGATTTTATTTTAGAAATTTTAACTAATTTTAAAAAATAAATAAATATTATATCTATATTTGAACTACTATTTTATATTTAAATATATTTAATATTAATTATTGTCATTAATATTTACGTTATACAAAGAATTTAGTTCAGATACTTAGAAGGGAAAATTCTTAAAGTTACAAGGCGTAGACGGCTTTTCTTGGCTATCAATGATGTAGTTGTAGGTTAGGAGTTGAGATATTTGCGAACGACGTAAACATATGAATCGCTTACATGACAAGGGGCGTCTTTAATGTTTTTAGAAGATAATTAAATTTTAAACTTCCATCGATTTAATATAATACCAACCTGAACTTGTAGCTCAACGATACCAGTAAATCGTGACTCATCCAAGTATACATCGAGATCTAGCGATATATGTTGTGGCTGTACATTGTCTAAGAGCCGGTACTTGGGCTCATCTAAATTTGTATCATAACTCATCCATTCGATGTTGTAGAGCTCATCCTGAGGCTCTGCACGCGCTAGTCCCGCCAGGGCTACAAATGCCACCAGCAGTTTCAGACCTACAATAATATTTCCTAAGTTATTTTATTTTATTATTTAGTTAAACGTACCACAATTAGCTCTGGTGTAATGCCAAATTTTTACACCTTCTAAGCGGCGTGCTTAATTTCGTATCTTACTCACTCAGCGAAACAATACAATTTCTATTTGACGCTGATATTCCATGAGATTAGTCAAAAAATTTTTTTTTTCATTCTGGAATGATAAGCGCCACGGCACAAGTTTCATAGTGACTCTCCCACGGGGATGACAGTGACACTCGACGGATCACACCGTTAAGTCGTTCCAAAAACCAAATACAGTGTATAAATTATTTTTAGACCGAGAATCGAACCCAGTACCCAGAGCGTCACCGAAGCATATAAGATTCGGTCTTAACAGTTATAAAATAATTATCAGTGGTGATTTATAACAGCGATAAACATTTGTGATACAAAATTTGTTAATAAGTTGGATTCTGTCGCAGGCAACCGCAAGTGTGGTGAATAACATGTAATAAGGGAATTGTTTCAATTAATACTTATTTTTCTTTCACTAATAGGTACAATAACATTTATTTGAGTTACTTTTTTAATTAGAATCGCTCACACTTATAACTTTGCTTGAACAATGTTTAAACTTATTATATTATAAACATGTGTACATATCACTTAAGGGCTACTACACTTAAGGGATACTATCAATAAATATAAAGACGAAAATAAATGACAAAATCTGAGAATATTGCATGAATAATTAGAATTCGTTTACAATATACCAATAGTAAAATTTTACCATGTTTCTTATTGCTTTATTCCATAGATGTGATTGTATATTTATAATATTTACTAAAAAAACTTACCCATGGTGACCCGAGTGATATTCAACTACTAACTAGTTCGTTAAATTGAAATTATTGACTTTATCATGGCTGTATCGTCTTATCTTCATTCTGTATAGATAAGTATATCAACCATTGAATGATGCATGCAATGAGTTATTATTATTATTATATAATTCTATAGCAGACATCGGAGCAGCTGGATCTCCTATTTGGTAAGAAAACACCGCCGCCCATGGACAACCGCGCCACAGTTGGCGCATCGGTGTTGCCGGCTTTTTACGACACTTAAGTGGCATTTTAAGGGCCCCTCGATATCCTCACTCACTCTTTAAAAACCAGTATAATTACAGTTTCACGCTGACTATTCTGTGAGCCCGTGGTATCACTTTGGACGAGTCGGTGCAATAGTATTAAGACACTCGCCTGGCCACTGTAAAGCCCTTCCAGAGACCGAAAAAATTATAAATTAAATTATAATTGTCCGGACCGGGATTCGAAACCGATACCTATCACTTCATGGTACACTTTTTAAACCATTAAGCTACGAGGCTCTCATAATGTATGCATATAAATTACTTTTGAGAATCCGTCAACATACACTTTTCATAACCCAAAATTTCAGAGGCCTAATCCAAATGATTACTATTTTGACAACTACTTTTTGTATCAATTAAAAAAATTAAATACAATCTATTTAAGATTTAAATCTACTACCTGCTACCACAATCCACTTTATTTAATTGGCGATACTTTAGTATGTAATTTAATAACTTTTGTTTCAATGTTTGCAGTTGTACTGACTTCGCTAAAAAAATTTATAATATTTCTCCAAGTACAAGATAGTTATTTTACGGAGATATGTTGTTTGAAAAAACCTTAAAATAACATTTTTTATATTGTACCATACAAACGTTTCGTAATAATATTTAAAAGCAATTTGATCTTTATATACTATATAGGTCAAGTGTTAGTGTCGTTACACTTTTGGATAGACTAAACAATTGAGCCATTTATAACTTAAGAACGGCTGGACACAATTTAGTGAAATTTGGAATGAAGCTAGCTAGCATCCTGAATTACCATATAGATTTATCCGCATACAAAAATGAAATGAAATTTTTAAATATTTCGATTTGACGAGTTCAGGGGGTCCAAGGAATTTCTAAGGCTTCATAATTCTGAGCGGTAGGTTGCGTATCGGGTAGAATCACATCTGCCGGGTCTACTAGTCTATTTTAAAAATCTAGAATATTTAATAGGACCAAAAGATCTGTACTTTTATTGGACTAAATATAAATACTATTGCAATAGTCAGTAAATTAACTTTCTGAATAGGGCGCAGTCAAGAGTAAAAGTTTTCAGTAAAGGTAAAGGTTTGAGTAAAAATACATTGTTATGTTATTTATAACTGATTTCAATGTTAAAATATTTTGAGATACAAAATAAAACAACAAAATTTAGGTATAATTTTTAAACTTTTTTAAACTGTCTTGTTTTATGTGTTATTTTACAACACATAAAGTTTTGTTCATAGTATTCACTAGATTTAATAATAAAATATTTAAGAAAAGGTTTAAATAAAAACAACAATAAATGAATTATAAATAATTGTATATTACAAAAATACATTATAGTAAAATATCTTCGCTCTTTTCTTAATTGCGATTAAGGGCACTTTGTGATTGAGCTATGTCAAAAAGCTAAATAAAATTATGCGAACATAATGTTTACAGTAAACATTAGGAGTAAAATAAAAGTACTCATTGCTGCGACGCTAGCATTGTTTCCATCGTCATCGTCTTCTTCTTCGACGTTGTCTTCTTCTTCGTTATCTTCTTCCGCTTCTTCGTCCACTAGACTCTCTTCAACATATCCCGTATCAAAATATGTGTTGAACTCGTTTGCTCGCCTCGTTGTCCAGTTTATATTATTTCTAATTGTTGCTATTGTGTCAACACCAGTAGTGTATGCAGCACCGAGTGTCTCTCGCTGCTCATCAAGCCACGTTTGGAACTGGAAAGAATTTGTTATATATTGTTATATAGTAGGAGTAACTTATTTAATTAGTTTATTATACAATTTCTTGAAATACCTCAGTTATTTGCTCTTCATTTCTCAATCGAGCTGCAATATTACTAACGAAAGTTGTGGCAGAACCGAGTCTGAAATGAAATACAAGTATTTGGAAATTGTGTTCTATACAGTTCGAAGATGATGAATATATTATTATTTCTGTATATCTTACCTGTCAATAACTTGACTCAGGTTTCTCTTTAACCAATCGAGCACTATCATAGCGTTCTCTTCGTTCCTAGTTACTGCAGAACTCAGGGCAGTGGCCACATCTTGGGGCCTGATTGTCTCTTCAATGTTTATAATGGCATTTAAGAAAGTTTCCAGACTTGCTACATCCTTAGTACATCCAGCTGCAGAGAGCATTACGACTACTTCTGTAGCGAGTTCTTCGTTGAGGTAGTTATTCCAGAAGAATGCGAAGTCCTCAGCAGTACCTTGGCGAAGACCGTTACAGTATACCCATGGACGCATGTTAGCGTATATGCTAAAATTACCGATAAATTACCGACCGAATAAATTATAAATTAAATTTTAATTGTCCGGAACAGGATTCGAACCCGATTCCTCTCGCTTCATGGAACAGTTTTAAAACCATTAAACTACGAGGCTCACAAATCTAAAGCGTCGCATCTAAAAAGATATTTGTGAAAAATGTTGAAATATTAGGAAATCTTTTGACTCAAGTCCTTATCCGTGATTTAAAGTAATTGAATATAAGATTTGAAGCACTTTCAACTTAGTATAGCCATCTTTACAACTTACGTTCCACCATTCCTCCATTGTTGGAAAGTTGTTGTAGCAGTGGAAAGACACCCTTCATCACCAACATCACAAAGGAAGTTCATCACATGCATTCTAAGTAGACCATCCATGAAATCTTCTCCTGGTCTTTCGACGTAGCCTAAGCGAGCAACAATAGCTCTACTTAGACTTAAAATATGATCCTATAATAAAGAGTTCTCATTGATACTTCTTAAATAACATAAAAAACATTGTAATTAATTGTTGATTAAGTATCAAAGAATATGCCTTTCACGCCTGTCCATAATTGTTGATAAAGGAAATAAAAAATAAAATAATGAATTTCCTATGGTATAAGATACTCACATTAAGTCTTTGTAATGTAGCGGTATCATATGCTAAACGACTTCTTGCAAAGTTAAAACCAGTGATTGCTGAGATCCAAGGTGTGTACTGATCTTCTAACTCCAAGAAAGAAAGGATATTAAAGATTCTAGCGTAATTGTGAAGTCCAGCTCGAGCAAAGTTGAATAAATCATCAACGATCTAAAAATTTGGATTGCAATGCAAGAATAAATATATTGTTTTGTGTGTATTTTTAAATTTAATTGAAGTGAGAGTAAACTTAAATACATTGAAAATAGATAAGATTTATTTTGTCAATTATATAAGAATAATGTTTCGTAATATAAGTATCATCATCATCATTTCAGCCGTAAGACGTCCACTGCTGGACATAGGTCTCCCCTTGGACTTCCATGAATATTGCCATTTGGGGGGAGTGTTTCCGTATTGCCGTAATCGCCACGCTTGGCAGGCGTGTTAGCGATCGCAGTTCAGTTATATAGTCCGCGGAGAACGATGCTGCCCGCCCTCGCCCGCTGCTATTTCCTTACTCGCCTCTTACGACACCCACGGGATGATTTGGGGAAGCGCAATTCTAAGCCGGCACTTCACGGCAATATAAGTATATCTTTGTAATATTAATATCGAAAAATAGTCATTAATTT
The DNA here is from genome assembly GCA_018230265.1 of Delias oraia. NCBI lineage: Eukaryota > Metazoa > Arthropoda > Insecta > Lepidoptera > Pieridae > Delias > Delias oraia. Next base: position 16,396 of record DWCF01001872.1, on the reverse strand, counting down.
GATAACCTTCTATGATAGCTAATGGATTTATCATAGGTATTATCAATGTCTACAAATTTCATTTAATATTGTAAACTATTTGTGAAAACGAATTTATATTAGATATTAAACAATTCTACTTGGTTACATAGACAGATATTATACATAGTACTTTTATGACTACTAAAGGACTTTAGATAAATAGGGTATAATTTAGATAGTACCGGACAACTGTTGTAGAACTATATGTAAGTGAGCGATAGCATTCTTAAAGAATATAATTGTTGTAGATTAATTCCGAAAATGTATTGTACCTAATAAATATACATATTGATAAATAATATGATAAAACTGATAAAAATATGATAAAAAAATAATAAAATTACCTGAGCTCTGTTGAATTCGTGGATGACAGTTCTAGAATTGCTTTTTAGTGCTCTTGTTAAAAGAACCCAATTATTGTGGTCATAGTTGACTCTATAAAAACCTGAAATAATATATTTAAATTTATATTCATCATCATCAGCCTATCAGTCCAATGCTGGACATAGGCCTCCCCCAAAGGAGGTTTATATTGACTAATTTATAATTTTTAAATATATGCATTCTAATAATTCGACTCTTGTTAATTTTAAGCAAGAAATTGAAAAATATAAAATTTTACTTGTCTGTTGCTTGTTTAATAAAATCCATTCGAGGCTCGTGCTGCCTTTGTAGAACGATGTTGCGGAATCTCTTATCACGAGCTGAGGTTTCAGATCATCAAAATCAACAGCATTAGCTCTTGTCCACGTTACAGGGATTTCCCAGATCTGATTGAATTGAGACACCCCAGTATCTCGCTCCCATCGAGCCTGGATAAAAAGTTATTGATCTTCTTTAGCAAAATATGAGCAATAGATGTATATATTTTAAAATATTTCTTAAGATTTTTTATGGTATAGCGAACAACGGAGCAGATGAGTATATGGTAAGAGAAAGCGGCTGCCATGAACAACCGTGCAATAATCCTCGCATTGGTTGCGTTGCCGGCTTTTAACGCCGCTTAAGCGGAACTTTTAAAGCGATATCCTGACTCACTCTGGGAAAGACAGTACAATTACCGTTTCACGCTGAGTATTCTGTGGTATCACTTAGGACGAGCCGGTCTAATGTGTATATGCTTTTTCATGGAAGATTTAAAAAAAATCCCGCCTTGTACGATTTAATTTAATGAAGTCGTCTCTTTAACGGTAATTCCTATTATAGAGCAGTTAAAAAAGTGACAAAACACTTTATTGCTAGATGTGGTCATTCATCAAATGTTTATTTTATACAAACTTATTTAATATATATTTAGTTTTAGGGCTAGGTTCGTCTTTGTGCCCGTGTTTTTGTACGTAGTCCTTTTGTGTATGTTTATGTTTAATTTTAAGATGACAGTCTAAGTTTTAGTCATATTTGTATTTTATAACGGTCAGCAAATTTAAGAAGAAGATTTGTTCCAGTAATTTCCGATGGGTACGGTCTTATTAAGCCATCATATTCAATAAATATAGTACGCTATACAAGCATGCATTAAAGTTTCAATTGATTTAACAATAAACAAAACTGTAGTTTGTTATTTTGGCAGAGGTGAAGTTTTACCTGGTTAATGAGGACATTTCCTGTATTTTGATTAACGGAGACAGTTAGGAGCGGATGGCCAGCCCTTTCCGTCCACGTACGAAGGTAGGAGTCAATCGTAACACCGCCGTAATTAGCCAGAGCATTATCTTCCTCCGCAGCCTCATCTAAGGCGGAAAACAGATGATGGGGCTCTGCGACGTCGAATTTTCTGTTGAAATTATATGTTTTATTGTTTAACTTTGCTACTACTTTTTATAAATAATTTTATCTCGTAAATGTTGAGAGAATTAAGTGAATAACAAAATTTAAAAATAATGTCAATATGTTATTACTTATTTGTCCTTAAAATAATCAAAGTATTTATTTTTTTATAGTATAGAGTACAACGAAGCAAGTGGGTCTCCTATATGCTAAAACACGGCTGCCCATGGACAACCACGCATTGGTTGTGTTGTCAGCTTTTTACACCGCTTAAACAGCACTTTTAAACGCTTCCGATAGCCTCACCCACTTAGCAAAACACAGTATAAGTACCGTTTAACACTGAGTATTATGTGAACCCTTGGTATCACTTCGGACGAGCCCCCACGGGTGTGACATTAAAACACTCTCCCGGCCACTGTCAAGCCTTTCCAGAGGCCAAATAAATAATAAATTAAATTATAATTTATAATTGTTCGGAACGGGATTCGAACCCGATACCTCTCGTTTCATGGTAGACCTATTAAACCACTTTGCTACGAGGCTCTCGCTATATAAATAAATATGCTGATCAAGAGATCGCACTAAAACTTAAAATAATTATGACTTGAATACTTATGGGTGTTATCACCAACTAAACTGACATGGTTTTCGCTTTGTTTTTACTGACAATTATTAAGAGTAAGCTAGTAAAAATGTATTTAATTTTCAGATTATGTTCAGAAAGAAAAAGATATTTGCTTTAGTTTGATTAACTACGAGTTTTAACTTTTATATTCTTTTTTTTGTGATAATTGTATGAATTTATATGTTAGTGTTAAATATATTAAAATAGCCTTATGTTTTTTTAGCTAAATCTTGACTAAACAATTTTATTTACTTTTTGGCATCCGTCTGCATGCACATTTACTATAAGAAGTATTTAAAAATAAGTAACAATAAAACATCCGAAGATACCTACCTGGCTTCAAGGAACTTGCGTAGACCTTTGACAAAAGTATCATTATCAAGGAGGTATTGTGTCATTCTTAACATAGACGCTCCTTTGGCGTAGGTGATAGTGGAAAAGTGAGCAGATACACTTGCCGGATCGCTGACATCGGGGTTTGTGAGCGCATGCGCAGAGTCAACCGAGTCGGACAACATCGACTCTCTTATTTGCTCAACAACAAATCTGGCATTAAAACCCATTTCTGGATCTCCCTAGAGTTAAAGTCTACAGTTAACCACTTTTTTAAAACTTTAATTTTATCACTCATAAACTTAAATTTATTACAAACTATAATTACTTCAGGTCTATCTATACAAACAATAACAAATGTGTAAGACAATATCAAAAATAAACAGATCCTTACTTTAAAAATATTTTTATCACTTAACTTTGTAAAGAAAAATGTTATACTACCATCGTTTTTCTTTTAAAGAACAACTTCTCACTTCAAACATACTACACTGCTACTTTTATGTTCCGGGTGAGTTAATAAGAATAGTCTTGTCACATAAGATATATTTGTTAGATAAGCTGAATAAACGCGAAATCTTACCATTTCAGCGAGGTAATATTGATAGAACCTGCCAAAAGCTTCGTTCAGCCATAGGTTATCCCACCACGCACAAGTGACTAGGTTTCCGAACCATTGATGGGCAACTTCATGCCCTATCACGTTTGCAATCCTCTGTTTGTACCAATGATTGCTGTTGTTTTCGTCGTACAGAAGAAATGCTTCTCTGTAATCAAATTATGTTCTTATATACATTTCAAATAAGATTTTTTTTTAGTGAATAAAAAATTTGGTTAATTGAAGCTATTTCATTATGAATCATAAGGTAAAGCATAAAAATAATAATCTTGATAGCAGTTTATTGATAAATAAATATTTTTATTTGAATAAAATATTATTAAAGAAATATTATTTCTTATTTATTTTATTATAATATATATAAATTATTAATCATTTTTTTACCTGTATGTAAGAATTCCCCAGTTTTCCATTGCACCGGCTGAAAAGTCAGGAATAGCACCTTGTTTCATGTCAATATTGTCGGCCATTTCGTAATATAGTATGCCCGTATAAGCTGTCATTATGTCCAACAGTTTGATACCAAACTCCAATGCATAGTTCCCAGTTGTCCCTGCTGTATTCCGGGCGTAGATGTGGAATGGGTGAGTTGCATTATTGTTAGTAGCTACACGTTCGAAGTCCGAGACAATGAAACCAAGCAGGTATGTAGAAGTTTTCGGAGTAGTGTAAAATGTTTCAGACGTACGTCCGGAAACACTGAAAATTTTAAATCACATTCATTCTAAAAGATTTTCGCAAAATAATAATATTGCGATTATAAATTAAGATTAAAACTAAACTATTTTTTTATCTGGATTGAACTGCCACAGTGTTCAGTTATGTAGTTTAGCAGTCCATTGTGGACAATCAAAGTGCCACATAAATTATTAATTTTACGATAACATTTTGTTTGTTTTCATGTCTAACCAAACGTTTCTGAAAATGTCTTGATAGCTTGTCAAGATATACTCAATCTAAATTTTTATATATATATTTTAAGTAGATCGGAAAATAGGATGACAAAATTTTTTCATCCGCCTTATTGATTATTTACTTATAAGATATAAGAATTTAAAATTTTAGTTTTTTTTAGCACAAACCAATATTTTATTCCAAGAATAACAGACACTATTTTTTTAATAACTCTTAATTACTCTTAGTACTCACGTAGTAGTTGTATTGATTGGCATATTGGATACTGTGGGCTGTAAACCAGAATCTCTGTTTATAGTTATGTCGAAGTATGCCTTAAAACTAGGTTCGTCATAGCAAGGAAAGGCTTGTCGAGCATGTCCTGGTTGAAATTGAGTAGTTCCCAGCCATCTGAAAATGCAATAATTTTATAAGTTATAGAGCTCTTCTTATTTAAAAACTTTTTACACGATTATATATTAAATCGTAATTTAAGGTCTTTTAAATGGATATATAATCCTCATCATCATCAATTGACATACACTGCTGGACATGGTCCTACCCTTCGGGCCACCATGCATACGTGTCGGAGGCGACCTGCATCCAGCGTCATTCATTTAGTTGAGGAAGTTTGTTACAATCGTAACGCTTGGCAGATTACTTTATAGATTATGTTTGCTTTATATTTTTCAAATTTCTCATAATGATTTGCTATAAACTCTACAATAATATTACCTTTTTTGACCAGTACTGTCTTTGTACCAACTTCTGTAAAAACCTCTCATATTGGTTTGTAAATTTCCTGTAAATGTTGATCTAAGGATGTATTCCGTGTTTGCTGGTAACTGTGTGGTTGTTTGCACTCTAAGAAAACTGTACGGCATTTCACATGTAAAATTTGTGGACTGTAGTGGAATAGGAACGCCGTTGGACGAAGAAAGTGATAACTCTTGTATCTCGAGATCATTGCAGTGCAACACCAGTTCACTCGTTGTTTCGTGTACTGTAAGCTGAATGGCTACTACTCCTTCGAACGTAAAGGGCATGATGTTAGGTGATGGGACAACATCCAAATACGGTGTAAGTGTCAATTCATATCTCTGAGGAGTGGATGTCCTTGGCAGTCGATACTCAGGATTTCTTAGCATTTCAGAAAATTCTTCCCATTCATCTTCTGGTACAGGAACGGGACTAAAGGCGAATAACCCATGAGTGATCACTGCACTCAAAAAGACGCTTAACCATACGGATGCCTAAAATAAATAAAATAGTAATAATATACGAATATTTTAACTCAACTTTAATACGATTTTAATTTAAAATTGAAATAAACCATTTACTTAGATAATATTTAGTTTCATGTCAATAAAAACTTACATAATATTCAAAATTCATCTTTCATCTATAGCAAATTAACTTATTCGAATTTGAAAGTACATTTTATTTACTAGATTTAAGGCAAACTTGAACAGATTTTTATAAAAGAAGGTAAGTTTATTTTTGTCTTCACTTGAAATAAGACGAGTTAGTAATTTCGAGGCACGTTCTACTGATATTCGTTTTACAAATTTTCAACAAGTTTTTTCCATAAGATTTTAACGTGACTTCTACATTCATGAACGATGCATGAACGAAATGAATGAACATTATTATTAATTCAGAACAACATATTTTTTTTCATTTGAAGAGATTATTATTTTATTTTTATAAATTTATATCAAATTCTATACTCACCATGACGGCACCGGTGTGCAATTATTACTAATAAAGCTATTAACCTGATATAATTCTATATAACTTTGATATTGTTTATCTTATCTAAATAATTTACAAATTTGAAGGTTATATTAAATACGACGCTTTATACTAAATATTTTGATGACTTTATATAAAATATCGAAATCGTTAAATATAATCTATTTTCAATTCCACATTCTTGTTTACATTACTTACTTACATACTACATTTTATGCTTTTTAAAATATTCTCTTAAAACTTCTTTTTTATAAAGTATACACAAAAACTAGACTAATTCAATATATCTAAGCATTAATGCTGAAAACATATAAATATTGTGCCTTTAGCATTTATTTACTTAAATGGGCGAATTACTTTCTTCCTATTATTATTATAATATATTATGTAGTGGGTCGGTGGGAAGACAAAAGTAACCTCAATTGTTAAATTTCACCTACTTCCTTGAACACTGCCGCCGCTATCCGCGGTTATGTTGTCAGCTTTTTACGCCCCTATAACAATATAGCATAGTTGCAGTATTCTTATTCAAATGCAATACTATCTAATTATCGCTTGTATTCTTTAAGAACTTGGTGCCGCACCAAATTGTGCGTCTTTTTCTACTTCTGCATGCCTGTGCCACTGTGGAGTTTCCATGACGTCATAAAGATGTTACTTTAAAAGACCGTTTAAGCCATTAGACTCTTAAACTGTATCTTTTACTGTGTATTGTTTTTGTATTACGTTGTACCATTTCTAATTTTAAATATTAAATCGAAATAATATAATGTGGCAGTCTAATGAATGCTGGACTTTCTTTAGTTGTTTTTCGCAGTCCGCGCATTGGTTATATTACCGGCTTTTTACGCCACTTAAGCGGCACTTTAAATGACCTCCAATATCCTCACTCATGCGAAACACAGTACAAGTACCGTTTCACATTGAGTATTCTGTGGGCCCGTGGTATCACTTCGGACGAGCCGGCCCAATTATTATGTCCCTATATTTCAAATAATTAAATGTAGTTTATTTTAATTTTGCATTTTCAACGCTACTTATATAACGTGTCAAATTTTATATTTGTATGGATTTTGTGTATTATCTTTGAATAACTACCTAATAATTGTAATGAAGACAATCACGTTGTCTTTACATCATTTGATTTAACATCTTATATGATGTTTTGGTATTTAAGATTATACAGATCGTTTTTTACTATATATTTATATCTAAATGTACTCGGAATATCGATGTCGTCTGAACTTCAATAAAATAAAATTAATAGAGTATCAACATATGAAAAAACATTTTAATCATAACAACTTTATTAAAATATAAAACAAGATTATGTACATGTGCATAGTTTTATATAATTATAGTTGAGATGGCAGAGAGGGTGACAACTAATAATGATAGGGCTGCTGCAGTTGCCGAATCAGTCAGATCAGGTGTTGGGGGAGGTGTGATAACAGGAGGAAGAATGGTCGGAGGAATAGTAACCGGTGCTACGGTGGATAAGCTTATTTCATCATCTCCGTTAATCAAATAATTGTTAAGGTCCTCCTGAATCTGCTGTGAAAATACTAAGCTTTCGCGAGTAGATTCAGCTGCTCTGTAGATTTGTGCGTAGGCGTTACCTAACGTGTCTTGATTCTGGTTCAACCACAATTGGAACTGAAAATTAAATAATAATCGATTTATATATAAAAACATATAAATATACATAATCAATTGACAATAAAATATAAATGCCAGATATCTTACTATACTCTTGAGGGTTAAAATTTTATACAAAGAAAAAATATTTTTAGAGGTTATAATATACAAATTTATTTACTGAATTACTGTTATTTATTTTTAAAAACAATTTTATCATATATTATTTTAAAAACTTAATATGTTTTATTTGTTTGTAGCTATAAGTACAATTTTACCTACAAGCTTCTGTTAAATTAATATCAAATTCAAAACACATGAAGTCTGATAAAACATACGTGTAAGATATCTTACATACACGTAATGATAATATGGTCGTTTTGTAAGATTAGGCGAATTCATTTTGAACATAATGTATATTGATAAATTTTACATTTCACGTTTGAAATATAATCTGAAAAATGTTGTTTTATATTATGTATTTATATATTTGAGAGAAAAATCTTTTTTTAATAAAAATGCGTCTACTATAAATAAATAGCGTGAAAATTCCTTTTTCTATTCAGTGCTCTGAAAACATAACTTTTAAAACAATAAATATTACAATGGGCGTAACTTTTCGTTTCATTTGCTATGTTATTTATCAAAATCGGTGCATTAATGGCGAAATAGGAACCCCTAAAAAACTTAGGTTTTTGAAGGTCATTTAAAACTTTAAACATACCTCATTAATTTCTTCATTACTTCTAAGCCTAGCAGCGACACTTTGCAATGGAGATGATAAGGAACCCATACTGAAATTATAGAATATATTAAATACTTCTAAATAAAATAAAATATTTTTAATGAAAAATTATTATGGTATCTCCTTACACATATCTTTAATAGGTTACAACGTATTTTAATAAACAAAAACGTCTTTATAAAAATCTGAAACAATACCAGACCCAACCACTAAGACTATTATATTTTGTGTTTATACTTCATCATATGCAAGTACTACATAGTTCTATGTGACATGATAAGAAATATAATAATAAAAATAAAATTTGAATGAAAACACTAAAAATACCACAGATAGATAATGTTTGTTTTTATATTTTTATCGAAGGAAATTATTTTATTTGATTTTATGGTGTATCTTAACATTGGAGCTTTTTCTGAGTATTAATATTTTGTGTACGTTCTTATTATACTACTATAATATGTATGATTTTAATCATGTAAGAAATAAAAATATGATTTTTTATTCACAGTAACTTAAATTATTATTACTACAATCAGTAATAGTGAGTACATATGGATAACTTACGCCCGAGACACATTCTCTGGATTATTTTTGATGAAATTGAATACAATTTGAGTATTTCCTTCGTTTCCTGATAGCGCTGTGCTGAACGTAGTCGAGTAGTCTTGCTGACGTATTTCATAGTTCTCTTCAACCATTGATGTAAGTAATCTATTTAGAAATAAAATTCGTATACATATATATTATAATTAATAATAAACAGCTAATCTTTACTTCTGGATATTATATCGGATAGTTATTTCTTTCGAAATATTATAATATTTAAACAATTTAAGGGTAATTCAAAATAGGTCTGACTAAATTAAACATAAATACATTTCAACTGCTCAATTAGCCAAAATTCAGAATTCAAATTTATATATCCATATATATATATATCACGTCAAAACCTCATAGGCTTCGAAGGGACAGTATATTCGCCGATGCTGTATCCGGTAGTTTGTATAAGCAATACAATACACACGTATGATAGTTATATAATCATATCTGGTACCTAGTTATATAGGTATCTGAACTTGGCAAATGAAATATGACAAAAGAATAAAAAAATAAAAATCAAGCTATCACTGACGCAATCATTTAGCGCTCTAAGTAATGAGTGTATAATATCCAAGGTCAAATGGCCGGGAAGAAGTGGGAAAAAGTGAGTAGGTTATAATAGGCTTAAATGTTCCTTCAATGCTTATCAATTAAATTTAAAATTGTTAGTATTGTTTTATTCTCACCCGTGGAGAGCCATGCTGAAGCATATGCTGACGCACTAATTGGGCCGGCTCGTCCAAAGTTATAACACGAGCTCACAGAATACTCAACGTGAAACAGTACTTGTATTGTGTTTTGCAGAGTGAGTGAGGATATGACCGGCCCTTAAAAGTGACGCTTAAGCGGCGTAAAAAGCCGACAACACAACCAATGTGACTGTGGCGCGGATGTTCATTGGCGGCGGTGTTCTCTTACAGTATTATAGGAGCGCCACCTGCTCCGTTGTCCGCTAAAGAATAAAAAAAAATTGCTGGGACAAGAAGCGGATGGCCGTTATAGTCGATGTATATGGAAGTTCCGTCGTTGGAAACAATATGTCGTATATCGATATATAAATAATTTACTTGAGATTAGGGCAAGACCTTAGTCTGGCTGCAATAACCGATCGGCGCTTGTAAACGATGTCATTATAATCGGTTTCGACTGTATATTTACTTTTAGAGTACTGTTGTTACCAGTTTATACTCACTCATTCAATGCTCTCTCTAACGGTGTGCAACCAAGAGTTTGGAGCAATTGAATTTTTTCCGAGTAAACATTGTGTTCAATAAAGCGTCTCCACATAGCTGCGTAGTCATTGTAGTCTGTGCTAGCGCGAAGTCCGTTGCAGTATACCCAATTGCGGCTATTCGGTGGTACCCTTGTAGTGAAATAGAGAATATATACAAAACATACCACAATTTAATGAAAAATATTCAGTAGTTTGAGCTCAAACTACTGAATGAATGAACTTTGAGCTCAAAGTAGATTTATATTTTAATATTGATAATATAATAAAGAAGTGTACAATGCTATCAATGTACCAACATGTACTATATATACATATACTATGTATGTATATAAATTTACTATGACATTTGGGATGATAACTTTGCCAATAAAGTTCTGTATCGATTCCAATTTCAATGAAAATCATAAACAGTTCATTGACGATTACAGCCAGCTCATCCGTACGTTGAACTATCAAACTTACTATCCTAAATTTGACAAAGATCAGGTATCATCATCTTCATCAACATCAGCCTATCAAGTCCACTGCTGGACATAGGCCTCCCCCAAGCACGCCCACCTATTACGATCTTGAGCGATCTGTTTGTTTATTCGTGACATTATCTGTCCATCGCGTGACGGCTCTTCAAGATCAGGTATAGTAACTAATAATTATAAATAAATTGCGATAAAGGTAAATTATAAATAACATACTCATCTCCGTTGTTGATAAGGCTTTGGAATTGTGCGACAGCTGATGTCCTGCATGCTTCAACTCCTAAGTTACACATGAATGGAGCCAATTGCCGTCTCAAATACGATCTCATGAACGATTCACCTGAGACTGGTAAGTATCCCAAGTCATTCATAAGAGGCGTCGCCCATTGCGCAATTGTATTCTAATGAAAAGTAATTATTTATCATGCATGTAATTTACTTATTTTTTAACTATTTACGAATACTTTTTAAATACAAAATTTTGAATTCATTTAGTCAATTCGTTATAAACAAAAATACATATAAAGTATTGGAGACTCGTAGCTTCATGGTTTTAAAAATGTACCTTGAAGCGAAAGGTATGGGGTTTGAATCCCGATCGGGACATTTATAATTTAATTTAAATTTATTCTGTCTCTAAAAGGGTTTGACAGTAGCTGGGTGAGTATCTTAATAATGTCGCACACGTGGGAGAGCCATGCGGAAGCATATGCTGAAGCACTAATTGGACCGGCTCGTCAAAATTGATACCACAGGCTCACAGAATACTCGGCATGAAACGTTACTTTTACTGTATCTCGCAGAGTGAGTGAGGCTATCGATAGCCCTTAATAATTTCGATTAAGCAGCGTAAAAAGCCAGCAACACAGTCAATGCGCGGACTGTGGCGCGATTGTTCATGGGCGGCGATGTTCTCTTACCATACATGTGACTCACGGCCTTATATATATTTTGTATGATATTACCACCAATCAAATGGAATTGTTAATATTTTATGAAAATTATATACCTGTAATGTAGCTAGGAAAGGATTACCAGCAAATCTATTTCTTATCCAATTGAAACCAGTTATGGCCGCCACCCATGGAGCATAGTCTCTTTCATATTGAAGGAAAGACAGAATGTTGAACGCTCTCGTGTAAGTCATAAGCCCAGATCGAGCGAATTGGAAAACATCGTCTACTATCTGAGGAAAATTTATATGTAATAGTTATGTTTTGCACGTCCGAACCCAATTTATAAATTAGTAAGTTTAATTATAGGCCATCTCTTTTGTATTTCTTGAATAACATAATGATGTTATAAAATGATTTAAAAAATACTCACTTGTGCACGGTTATATTCATGTATTAATGTCCTATCTGCACCACGTAAAGCCACAATTATAAGGTTCCAGGTATACTCATCGTAATTAACTCTGTAGTAACCTAAAAATATTATTAATTTTAATTTTTTTGATATACTATTAAATATATTTAACATATTACGGTATTTAAATCTTGATCTCGCGCGATTTGCGTTAGTTGAATACTTAATAATTATTATAGTCGTACAAAATTTCATTTGGATTATATTCTCACCACTTTAAGAATGCAAAGTATATATTTTAAGAGGCTCGTAACTAAGTAATCTAGTTAGCCTAACACGAAACGAGAGAGTATTGGGTTTAATTCCGGTCTGAATAAAATAAAATTAAATTAAATTTTTTCGGTCTTTTGAAGGGTTTAATAGTGGTCTGGCAAATGTCTTAACACTGTCACACCCATGCCATTCTGAAACATGCTGACGCACTAATAGGATCGGTTCCTCCGAAGCGATACCACGGGCTTACAGAATACCAATGTAAATCAGTACTTGTTCTGTGCTTCAGTGACTTACTGAACATATCGGGATCTAACTTACGGTACATAACCAAAGCTCTAATTGTGGCGTGGATGTCCATGGGCGGCGGTGATCTCTAACCATAGAGGAAACCGTCTGCTCCCATGCCCGAAATATCATAAATCAATCAAATAAACAAATCGTAGCTATTTTTATAGTATAGCGGGCAACGAAGCAGGTGGGTATCAAATGTGGTAAGAGAACACCACCGCCCATGAACAACCGCGCCACAGTCCGCGCATTGGTTGTTTTGCCCACTTTTTATGCCGCTTAAGTGGCACTTTTTAAGGGTCTCCATTATCCTTACTCACTCTACGAATCACATTACAAGTACCATTTCATGCTGAGTATTCTGTGAGCTCGTGGTATGACTTCGGACGAGCCGGCCCAATTTGTGTGTCAGCATATGCTTCAGCAGGGCTCTCCCACGGGTGAAATTATATTCTCACCATAATATAATTATTTTAAATTATAATATATATTTTATTTATATATTTATTTTAAAATATAATCATTCTAGTTTCACTAACCTATTTGCTGGTTGTTGAATATGACCCATTCATCTCCAACGGAACCACGGTTGATAATAGTTACAGATGCAGTCAACACGTGCAGCGGCTTTGTGCTGTTGAAATCGGGATTGCTGGCTGTTGCGAATGTAATTGGGATTTGCCAGTTGTAGTTGGCAGTAGAGTAACCGTTGTTTATGTCGAAGCGCCTCTGGATTAAGAATCAAATTCAGTTACATTCTCTCAAAACTTTTGTAATGTGAATTTGAACCCTATATAAGATTTATTTAATTTAAACAGTAAATGAAATATTTTAATATAACAGTAATATAATTATGATATTCACAACTGATCATTACATCATTATGTAACATTGTATGTAAGAGACATGAGATATGTAAGTGATTATTTACTTATTAAACTTTAGATCTTTTAGCTCAAATTACTTATAATAAAATATAATTGAAGTTGTACGAACATAAGAAATTAAAATAAAGGCTCTGCATTCCCGTATTTAATATATTAAATAATAAAGTTTATTGGAATTATAAAATTCACCTGTGTAATAGTCATATCTCCAGTATTGTGGTTAACTTCAACATAAATAACCGGAGCTCCTGCTTGGTCATGCCAGGTTTTATAATATTCAACAATTGAAAAGTCCGGGCCGTAATCAGATATTGCTCCAGCAGCAACAGCAACGTTTTGTAAAGCGCCAGATAAGTCATTGGGTAACACAGTTTTGTAAGAGCTGTCAAATTAATAACAACGTTTATTTTTATCACTACAATCAAAGATATCTTATTAATATACACAGAGATTCTCGTTTAAATCTTTTTCAACTTAGTGATTGGATTTACTTCTTTTTCCAACAGTATAAATTTTCAATATTTTTAATTAACTATATCAAAAAGCTACGTGTAACGACCTGCATCATACTTTGTACTACCACATTATCTGCTTTGAAGTAGCGGTTATGTAATCTACACTAAAGTCAGGGGATTTATAAGCCAATAAAAGGCTTGATAGTGACCAGGCGAGGATCTCAATACTGTTTTATTCTCGTTAGAGCCACACTGACGCATATGCTGACGTAATAGTTATGACTAGTGCGTCAGCATTTGCTTTCGCATTAATTTTTCAACGTTATACCGCGGACTTACAGAATACCAGCGTGAAACAGTACTTGTGCTAAGTTTCGCTAAGTGTTAGGGTGAGTGAGGGTATGGAAGACCCGAAGTTATGTCGCTAAAGCGGCGTAAAAAGCCGTTAACCATATCAAATCGCGGATTGTCACGCAGTAGGCCATGGGCAACATTTATCTCTTACAATATAAAAGACACGTTTGCTCCGTAACCCGCTATTCCATAAAACATAATATCATTAACATACTTATCAACTAAATAGTTCCGTATGCCCTGAGTATGCACGTCGGTCCCAAGAAGAAACTCGGTCATTTTAATAATAGCAGCTCCTTTGTTGTAAGAAAGTACGGTGAACATAGCGCTAACCTCACCAGGAGTACCAACATTTGGGTTTGATAGAGGATAAGCGCTGTTACTTGAATCTGCCAGCAGAGCTGTTTGTACTTGTTCAACTATAAAACGGGTATCAAAACCCATATCTCTTTCAACCTGCCCAAATATATCGCAATTATAATATAAATAAAGCATTTTTTATTTTATAAATTTTTATTATTAATTGGGATTCTTATATAATTATGTGAAAAAAATTGACATACTAGTGAACCTGACAGACAACATCCTTCCTAGTACGCTCCCTACAGATTCCAACATACGGGACACTTAGGTTTATCATGTTTTTGACAATTTACACAATTTCATTCATTATAAATTGTTATTCTGATGTGTGAGCATATATTTTTACAAAGTTTCATTCATCCGAGATTGTGAATGCGAAAATTTGTGGATCCGTTCAGTAGTTTTTATATATTAAGAAGTTACAAACATCTAACCATTCATACAAACTTTTATGGTTTTTATACTATTAAGATAAGAGTTGTCTCCACATACTTAACGCTATGATTCATTCATAAGACAGGTTGAGCGGAATGATTATATAATAATTATCCGTGTATAAATTTAATTTTTATAATCAAGTTTGTAAGTTGTATTTTGGTAAGTCCATATACATGAAAAAGTGAAGCTACCGTTAATTCGGCAAATATATCTCTACGAGAAGAACCTTCAAGAAACTTATAGGGTTTAAAAACAACTAGGGTTAAAGAACATAATACATATGTAAAGAAAACCCTGGATTACTTATTAAATAATACTTGTTTCTTTATCTAGCATAGACAAAGTCTAAATGTCAACACTTGACAACATGTCATTATATTGTTTTATTAGAAAAGAATTATTAATTTATAAGACTAGAAGTAAGGACTTTAAATTTATTTTTTTCGATTATACAGAGTATTCTAGTCTTATAAATTTACAATTACGTGTATACTATAAATTAATAATTCTTTTCTAATAAAACAACATAATGACATCTTGTCAAGTGTTGACATTTAGAGTTTGTCTATGCTAGATGAAGAAAACAGTCTTATTTAATAAGGAGCTCAAGGTTATCTTTACATATTGTTTGAGCCTCGAAAAACTTTTTAAATGGAGCTTACCCAATGTGTCAAAAAGTATTGATAATAGCGAGCGAACCCTTCGTTCAACCAGGTGTCTCCCCACCAGTCACAAGTTACCAAGTTACCAAACCACATATGCGCTATTTCGTGTGACAGAATGTAAGCAATTATTTGCTTAGCGTTGTCATGGGTATGTTGTGGGTCGTACATCAAATAGGCCTCTCTGGAATAATATAAGGCGACATTGAGGTATTGCTATTAGCCTTGTAAATTTATCTGCCAGATTCATTTTACTTGTACCTTCACAACTTGGTATAGTACCTATACATATAATAACAAAAGAAAATTATTATTAAAAGAGAAAAGTTGCAAGATAAGAAAAATACGTAATAAACTTTTTTTCGTATAATCTATACTCTAAGATATAATCTTAATAATACTATTAAGGTGTATAATTTGTGTCTGTGACGTTATAAGGGTAATCTGTGAATTTCACAACTGAACCGATCTTTCACCAATAGAATGCTACGTTATTTAAGTAACATAGGCTATATAGTATACTAGTAGACTCGGCAGACGTTGTTCTGCCCGCTACACCACCCACCGAGTCTGACTTGCACAATACAATTATAAACTGTAATCTATGTCTTATTCTGATTATACAAAGTTTGACTAAAATACGTTCTGTATT
>DWCF01001871.1:0-27203 GCA_018230265.1 Delias oraia | reverse complement strand
CCACCCTCAGGTGAAGTGTCCTTTAGTAGCCTCTTACGACATCCCATTAGGAAGACTGGGAGTCGTACTATTCTGATCCGGCAACCACACGCTTACACAAATAAGCTTTTCAGAAAGCTGTTAAACTATGTATTATTTGAGTAAGAACACTTTATTATAAATTACTATAGGAAAACATTTTATAATATTTCTAGCTTTCCGTATGATACTGAAATGTGGGTATGTAGCTAGAAGATCAATTTTGTTTTAATTCGATTGAACAAATGAAAACATAATTATTATTAAAGCTCATCACAAGCTGTTCTTGATCGAGCGAATTGACCGGAGTGATACCACGAGTTCACAGAATAGCAACCTTAAATAAATACTACCTGTATCGTGTTTCGCTAAGTGAAGTTACCGAAAACCCATGTTTAAATTTAACTTTCTTTTATTCTATAGCGGAAAACGGAGCAGATGGGTCTCCTGTATTGTAAGAGAACACCACCGCCCATGAGCAACCGCGCCACAGTCCGCACATTGGTTATGATGCCGGCTTTTTAGGCCGCTTAAGTGGCACTTTTAAGGGCCTCCGATTTCCTCACTCATTCTGCGAAACATAGTACAAGTACCATTTCACGATGAGTATTTTGTAAGCCTGTGATATTTCGGTTGAGCCGGCCCAATTAGTGCGTTAGCATATGCTTCAGCATGGCTCTCCAACTAATCCAACTAGAGTGTGGATTGCTCCGCAGTTGTCCATGACAAACTAGACGTGTTGTTTGTTCAGAAAGAGTACACTGACAGCCGGCAATCTCGCGGCAATTAAAAGTATCGGAACTCGAGGATGCCGATTCCTTTTCTTCACTATTCCATTATCCCACCATTAGAGGCCCCTCCACGATAACTTCCCGATACAGATGAAAATTCGCAACATTTAAATTCGTCTGATTGATGGTGTTCATTTATCACTCCCCTCGTTCGCGTCCCGATTGCCTTCATATAAAACTTTTAAAACGGGTCACGGGGTCTCGTCTTGATTACTTCGCACCACTTTATGTTTGAGTAATTACGAATCGCAATCGATACAGTGTTTTGTTTTGAGGCGTTCCAAATTCGAAATGAATTCCCTTCAGTCGCTCACAGAAGGACACATGTGGCTATGGACTAGAAACACATTCTAAAACACGATTAATTCATCCAACGACGATTCAAAGTAACTTAATAGGTTTATTGAAGATTTTTTTAGTTTTTCTTTGAATACCAACTTTAATGTAAGTACTGTGCTTCATTTATGTTTAAGATTATACTTATTGAAGTTTTACCTTCCAACTGGCATAAAAAGCCGGTAACACAATCAAAGCGCGGATTGCGCGAAGTTTTTCATAGGCGCCGATGGTCTCGAACCATCAGGAAATGTACCTATATTTTTGTAATTTTAGTTGTGTGTGATATTAAAGATACGTTTTTATGATATTGAGGAATCTTAGTTTTTATAAAATTGTAAGAAAATATTTTTTTTAGGTTTTTAACATATTCTCAGATTCATTGGACCGTAAATCACTTAATATGTAATTTAGTTATGAAACAATGTCTTTAAATATGATTTTCAAAAACTGAATTTGCATTTAAAGATTAGCAACTTATTTGAAAAGAAAAACGTATTTTTATTAATTTTTCTAAGTTTTAACAGATGTTAATTTTACTAATAATTCTCATATTTATACAATCAATTTTTAATTGATAGAGTATTTATTTATAATCTAATTTACACAGGATTCGCACACATCAATCAAAAGCATACGTGTAAATCGAGAATGTACACATCTTCGGCATATCTCGAGATATAAACAACCAATGAAGCGTGTAACGTAAACTAATTTCGTATCCTCGTCAAAACACGTGACGGGAGATCACGTCAGGCGACGTCAGGAGATGGTATCAGCCGACGATTGGGAATGATCGCCCCCGCGTAAACTTCTAACCGATCGAGCGATAAGTCAATCAATTCGAAATTTGAATTCGGCCATTTTTAGTCTGTGTAAAGTTTCTTTTGTTTATGTTGCTCGTCTCTGAATTGTTTATTTTTGTTGAATAAATAAATTTCTAAAGTAATTCATGTGTCTTTGTTACACACTGCTTTTGTGAGTTATTTTTGTTTCTATATTGAATTTTCTAAATTTGTATTCGTACATTTTTGAGCGGCGTAATAAATCAGTAACACAACCAATGCGAGGACGGTGGGCGGGCAGTGTTCTCTTATCATATAAGAGATCTACCTGTTTCGTTATCCACTATAACATAAAAAAGTTTCATTGAATTTTAAATAGAATTTTCAAAAATTATTAGGGCCTTTTTTAATCTGTATAAAGTTTTTTGTGTTTATGTCGGTTGTCTATGGTATAGCTACAGCTGAGACCTATTGTTTGAAAGCTGGATTGTTATTATTGTTGAATAAATAAATGTAGATGTAAATAAATTCATGTGTCTTTACAGACAACTTATGTAAATTTGTGAATTCTGTGATGTGAGATAAATATAATTGAACAATGTCGCGTGTGATACGAATACTGTGGATAGTAAAATAAAATATGGCAATACATTTAATTATATGAAATAAATATAACAGCATATGACTGACACTGACACAGAACACTGTATCTAAAAATATTGTATAGTATTAAAAAAAACATTAAAAATGTCTTTCTAATAATTTAAATGGCAAAATAGCATTTACCAGATCAGCTAGTGGTATGATGTGAATTTGGATGGCTTTTTTATATTGCGACTCCATTTTGTCCCAGAAACATATTTGTGTAACCGGAAACTTCTAATTATAGCTAAAATGTTTAGTTAAGTATAAAATTCGTGCCTGCATGTGCTTAGCTGTTTGCCAGTGATATCATTAATTTTGATTTTTTCGACTTTACGCGTCTTTACAAATCCAGGCCGCTTGACAGATTCGGTAGGGATAGCAACGGAATAATAACATTTCAGCTAAATTTCATTTTACTTCCAAACCAATACGACTTGGGAACCTTACAAAAAAGAGCAAACCTATTCCGAAACGGCCGGCAATGCATCCGTGATTCTGCAAGGCCTGGACGTGTCCATGAACGTTTATCCTAGATGAGCCTCCTGCTCGTTGGCCATCGTTTTCCGAAAAAAAAACTCATGGAAGAGCCATGCGTTACCTTATCATGCTTTTATGAAGTGATAATCACCATGGGCTCAATTAGTGCGTCTGCATATGCTTTAGCATGGCTCTCCCACGGATGCGACATTATTAAGACACTGTCAAGCTCTTCCAGAGACCGAATAGATTATAATTATCCGAACCGGGATATGAATCCAATAACTCTCGCTTTACAGTACACTTTCTTAACCATTAGGTAAGCTACGAGGCTCTCAAATAGTCTACTAGTTTAAGCGTACAAGTAACACATATTTTCGTATTTATAAAATTAGTATGGACTAGTATGGATAAGTGTGTGCTCTTGAAGCACCCTTATATACTCTGCGGCCCAGCCCTGGTATTCATGGCGCTTTGTGGTACTTGGTCAGAAAAGTGTGACGACCGCTGAACTAAATCTATTGGTATAAGAAGGGTTTCTTGCTATCGGTACCAAGTTTAGCAATAATTACCCGTCCTCTATTTCCTTGCAGTGTCGCGTATATCGAAAAACTTTTAATTTAGCCAAGTTGCTATTGTGAGTCTTTTAAAAAAGCTTCAAGTATTGTATGCATTTAACAAGGAGCCGTGGTGACAGTTATTAATGGATCCCTACAATTCCTCTCAGCAGAGAATCGGTTTAGGTATTGCTCTTTGTTCGCCCTGCCAGCTTCTCACTGAACCCGCACCAGCTGATAACAGTTTCTTTGGAGCGCAGCTTTCGTATTTTCTTTGGCTTGCTGTCTTGCTTTTGGAAAAATTCAGAACTCTACTTGAATTATTATATTAATATTTCTATTTACAATAAAACATGGTATTGTTATATAGTGTTACTAGGTGGGCAGGTAGTGCTAGCATGTTTTGCAAGAATAATTCTTAGCATGTAAACCAATGTTCTAAGTCCGCATTAATTACAATTTTAACCCTAAGTATAAGCTTTGAATATATCATCCAGATATGGTTAGTTTTGATTTAGACTTAAATAATAAACAAAAAGAAGATATAAGATAATATTATATGTAAATATTACAAAGAATAAATATGATTGATGAGTAATTTATTCAAGTAAAAATAAAAAGTTTAACGTAAAACAATCTAATATGGATCTTAATTAAGGCCATGTTTAGAAAATGTTTTTATTACACCGAAATTCAGTTTTGATACATCATTATAGAGCGAAAATTATGTATTGAAATTTCTGTTGCACATCTATGTACGAGTGTAACACCATATATAAATGCCCCCACCACCACCCCATCATACATAAAGCACCACCACCAAGCTAAATGGTTTTAAAAGTCAGCCATGACCGAACAATTATAATTTAATTTATAATTTATTCGGTCTCTGGAAGGGCTTGACAGAGCTCGGACAAGTGTCAATGCTGAAGCATATGCTGCCGCACTAATTGGGCCAGCTCGTCAGAAGTGATATCACGGGCTCACAGAATAGACAGCGTGAAACGGTTGTTGTACCTAAGTAGGTAGAAAGGGTACTTCTACTGTGTTTCTCTGAGTGAGTGAAGATATGTAACAACGACAAAATGCAAGGACTGTGTGCGTGCATTTTGTTGTCCATGGCCGGCGGTGTTCTCTTACCATATAGGAGACCCACCTGCTCTGTTGTTCGCTATAACTACCATAAAAAATCATATAGTTAAATCTCCTTGTTAATCCTCGAAACATAGACAACACATTTTAGTAGTTAAAAAGTATATAAACGTATATAAAATCAGAATTATTTTAGTGATTCTCAATCGTGCGGATGCGACGAAGCGGCATTTTTCGAAGTTCTCGCTTTCACCACATCATTACTCATTCTGTGACGTTCAGCGGAGCGGTTTTTGCAATACTGCTGCAGTTCCTACCGCTGTTAGGATATGTGGAATAATTGTACTCGAATGCTTTTAGTCAAGCTATTTCTTTTGAGATCTGTAAATGATCTTCACGGTGAGACTGGGCTTTTTGAAAATAGAACGTTTTAAATAAAACCTTATCATTGCAATGAAAACAGCTTTCTTTTAAACATCGTTTATATTTCCAGTCAGCAAAGTGGTTTTTTGAAAATGAAATATTTTTAATTTTATTTTATAGTAATTAGTTGACTATGAAATACAAACTTAATTTTGTATTATTAGCAAATCTATATTACGATGTAGTTTAATTTTTGTATAAAATCTGTCATTAAAAAACTTGGTCTAGGCAAATCATTAATCTAACCCCAATTTTACATTTTGCTTAATCACCCTTGAAGTGATGACAATTGAATTTCATTGCGCCCAACGTTTTTTTATTATAAAACTGGCTCTGTGAGTTTTTGTACCTAATATATGAAAATTCTGTCGTTTTATCAATCTGATATTAATAATAACGATATATTCACCAATTAAATATCCTTTAAAGAAATCACAATTAAATCATATCAATAAACATGCACTTTTATTCATCAAAACAATGGAAAACGCCCATGGACACCGCCAGCCCTTACAGGCCCGCGGGTGCGCAACCGACCTTTTAGGCAGAGGCACGCTCTTTTGAAGGCCCCCAAGTCGTAGTGGCCGTCCGTTATTACTTACGCTACACTATAATGAATGTATAGATTTAATATGTATTGTGAAGCTATTTCGATGGGTATAGACGTTCGATAAAGTCCTTAGGGAGCGATCCTTCAAACTTCGAACAATTATCTGGTAATACGATGCTCCGATCGTGTCAAAATATTTACAGCGATTCGGAACAATTTTCTGGACGATCGATCAGCTTGTAACAGTTAGAAAGTTAGACATAGATGCGTGAAATTAGAGTTGATTTAAGTGTAATGTCGGTATAAGATTGATTGGGCGAAAAATTGTGCTATAAAGAGATTATTGACGTTTTCATTGCAGACTTCGATCCAATGGAATGAATGTATGAATGTATGTTAAAAGAATATTCATACCGTAAGTTTACAGCTGATACAATATGAAACTGAAATAGTTTTTGTCTCTCTCTGTGTGAAAAGCTTTGAAATTTAACATCAATTGATAGGTATGTATAACAATTGAGAAGTCTTTCCAAAGACCTTTTGCCATATTTACACATATAACGGTTTTATCAATATGCACATAAACCTGAATTTTAAATGAATCTATTTTTATGGTATATCAGATAACCGCGCAGGTGGGTCTCCTATATAGTAAGAGAACACTGCCGCCCATGGTCAAACGCACCACTTTTAAAGGGAATTTTTAAGATCCTCCGATATCCTTCCTCACTCAGCGAAATACAGTAGAAGTACCGTTTCAAGAATAGATAGCGTTTCACGCTGAGTATTCTGTGAGCCCGTGATATCACTTCGGACAAACCAGCTCAATTAGTGCGTCAGTAATTGCTTTAGCATGGCTTTCTTTTGACTGAAATACAATATTTAGCTCTAACTAAGGAAATATCAAGAAGCTATTTTAATAAGAGGAAAGTTAAATGGTCCAAGTCAATTAGATGTACTGTTTTACAATGCATAGGTAAAGAAATCTGCGAAGACCGCTCAGAAAATGGGTAGATGACATAAAAGCAGCAGCAGGTGCAATTTGGAGCAGGAAGGCCAATGATCGTAATGAATAGAGGATTTTGGAGAAGTATTTTTACCAAAAAGCAAACAGATAATGCGGTTACTAACAATGAAGCATTATCTGAAGGCGGTTACTATTATTTTCTAAGCTAATAAAAAATATATTCTTTAGAATCTCACATTAAAAATGAATTAATTAGTGAATCCTATTATAAATCTGAAGATTATCTGAATGATAACAGCGCTTGGGAATGATGTGCTCTAGTTCAAAATATATTTGTATTTGTGAAAATTATCAGTATAGAATACAATTAGGTATTCTACTCAATGTTTGGCACCTTGGTGTCTGTCTGTCCGGCCTATATATATCGAATATGAAAACTTAATGATGTTCATGATGAATACATACATATGATCATAAATAAAACAATCTAATTTTGAGAGCCTCGTAGCTTACATTTTAGAAGTGAAAGTTAAAGATAATTATAATTTAATTTACAATTTATTCGGTCTCTGGAATGGCGTAACAGTGGCCGGGCGAGTGTATTATTACTGTCGCACCCGTGGGAGAGCCATGCTGACGCACTAATTGGGCTTGCTCGTGCGAAGTGATACCTCAGGCTAACAGAATACTCAGCGTGAAACGGTACTGGTACTGTGTTTTGCAAAGTGAGTGAGGATATCGGTGGCCCTTAAAAATGCCGTTTAAACGGTGTAAAAATCTAGCAACATATCTAATGGGCGGACTGTGGCGCGGTTGTTCATGGGCGACGGCTCTTACCATATAGGAGATTCACATGCTCTGTTTTTGGCTATAGAATAAAAAAATAAACAAATAAAATAAAGATATTTTATGGTAGTGGACTCGGCACTCTCCGCTTTACACGTTACACAACCTACCGCGTCTGACTGACGCGACAAATTATTATTATATTTAAGCCAAATTGCATAATAATAAATTATAGCTCAATGCTTATGTGTTATTTATAAACTATATCATTGTAAAGTTTCATTAAAATCCGTTTAGTAGTTTTTGCGTGAAGGAGTAATAAACACCCATCGATACTTGTAAACTTTCGCGTCTATAATTATTATAGTTTAATGATTTGAATCGAAGGAAAATTGTTATATTGATAAGAATGTTTTATACCTATGCGTTAGGTATTACAGTTTTCATTCAGCGAGCGGTAACAAAAGGAGAAGAAGGGCGCAACAGTGTTTGTTCCCAGAGGGATTATTCACAGCATGGAGTGTAAAGAGTGACTGAGGGGCGCAGATAAGGGGGATGTTAGGCTCCCTCTACGCCGACATGTTGCTTAAATTATGCATTAAAATGTAAATTCCGTGGAGGGGTTATGGATGTTGAAACAGTTCTTTTTTGGGGCTCAAAGTATTAGGTATTCGGATAGCATTTTATATTCTGCAACATAGAAACCTACTATGTAAGTTTTTACGCTTTCTTAGATGTTTTCTTGGCCATACTAGTAAAATGTGTATTTATGTAGGTACCCAATACTCAAACAAATAATAAGCGAATAAAAGGACCCAAAATCGCTTGCTTAAATATTAAACTGTGCAATATATCTACTTCCAGTAGGTACGTACCTAATTGCAATAGATTTTTGGAGACGAATTAATTGAATGAAAGTTATATATTCTAAAAGAAGTTATCTTTGCCAAAATTTATATATAAACGTATATAGGTTAGCTGTAGTAGGTACCTACTATTTATTAAAAGTGTTCGAGGCTGTTTCAACCCCGCACTCAATAGAGTTATCAAAATTATTGATTAAGACCACCCAGTTTCTGAGAATCCCAGGAAATCGAGTCCAGTGTAAGGGTGAAAGAGGAAAAAAATTGTACGCGACTGAGTATTGCAACACAGTCGCGACTGCTCTCTGATTAATGAAAGCTCTGCTCACTCAGCTGTAAACGACTCTATCGACACTACTAATACAGACGAAAATCTACTCTACCTTAGTGAATTTAGAGTTGAAATTATATTGCATAACATGTCTTTTTAAGAATCTAGATACTACATGAAATACCAAACGTTACCCCTCAAGCTTTAACATTTGACGTCTCGGTACGACAGACGCATGTATGAAATGGCAAATATGGGATTATTAGCTTTGGCAATATTTTCATTCTTGTAAGAGAACGAAAATCTATTATTACATACATACAACTAAGTTCGTTCGATGAATCAGAGTCCAATCAATTCATTTCTTTGAAGGTTTGATTTATTTGCACATACAAATGTCAATGCTTAGGTAACAATAACAATAATATTCAATCACTCTCTTTAATAATGCATATTACAATATAATATGCTTTTCTGCTTCATTATGGCTAATCCTGTACCATACAACAGTATGGTAACAATATCGACGCAATAGATATAAATTTTACTATGGAATATTTAATGTTTTTAAGTTCTAACTCTGAATGAGTGAGAATATCGGCAACAACCATGGCCGAACTGTTTTGTGGTTGTTCATGGGCGGCGATGTACTCTTAACATATAGGAGATCCATCTGCTGAGTTATCCGCTATAGAATAAATAATAATAATAATAATTACCATTAATTATACCACTATACCATTATAATTAATAATTTTGTAAGAAAACTACAAATAAGTTACCTCAAAATGTCTAAAACTTATGTGCTTAATCATGTTTACTTAAGCTTAATGAGAAACTTATCTTTGACTTAACACAGATATGTAAGTATAATAACATAGATACATAGCTACTAAATAATAAATGGACTTACGTAGAATTTAAGATTAAAATGCTATGCTAATTTATCTTTATATATTATAATAAAGCTATTGAAATATCACATAGTTTTAATAATAGATAGGTACACATTGTAATTCTATTATAAACAAAACATATAATTATTCTTAATTAATTAAGTTGTTTTTTTATCAAACTAAATAGGAATACCTAAGTTTGTTTTTATCCCAACCATTGTCAAGATACCTATAGGTTCATTTTGATGGTTTTCTAACACATTATAAATTTCTAAAAAGGTAACGTATTTTAGTTTTAAAAACTGTTTTATCCCTTCCACATAGATGCGGGCAGTCGTTGATTAAAAAGAAAACTTACCCTACGAATTCCTGCCAAACCCAACTAAGATTGGGAGGGGCTTAGCAAAAAATGTCGGCCTTCCTACAAAGAATCTGCCATTACAATAAATTGGCTATACGATCCCCGGCGAACGATTTAGACAAATCGATTTTTTTACAACACAAACTCGAAGGATAAAACAATATGACTACATACTTAACGTTAATATTACGAAAAACATTTTTAAAATATCAGAAATTCGTCCTTAAAATTATTCAAATTATATCAAACTCCAGCAAGTATAAATTACTGCGTTGAAGGTCTTAAGTGAGTTGAATTAAACTTTGAAAACAAGAAATAAATAACATGATCAAAGTCAGCTAAATAGGTTTTTCTTCGGCTTGCAAAGAATCTTAAAGATCTTATACGCCTTTGTTATAACAAAGCAATTGCTACCTTGGTCCTGAGCAATAGAGTGTAAATTCTGTTGAATAAAGAAAATTCAAAGTTTGATTAAGGGTCTGTCGTATTGTTCATTAAACTTGGATTAAGTTTGCGCTCAATAGACGCTTGGAGCCAGTTAGCGTTTCGAAAAAACATCCCAAGGCACAAAACTCAGTCACAACTTTGCTCATCACAATATAACTAGGTGATTTAGAATTTGAATTAATAATAAAAAAAAAATAAGTTCCTCATGTAAAAATACACTTATGAACCTTAATAATAGAGTATATATTTTAAAAGGCGTGAGATATTTATTTTGAAAATATTTATCTATTCACTTGCTCTAGATTTTGTGATACGGGAATATTTGTATCTGTAAATATAGTTGAAGATATTTTTTATCCAGAGAGGAACTATTCGAATATTGGACATGCCAAGGCCATATAATTTATGGAAACTAGATTCTTTTATAATATAGGAAGTGGACATACTACCCGGTTCTCTTGATGGTAATTGGCGTGGATTACCGTTGCCCATAGACAATTGCTCCGCAATCTGAAATTTATGGGTCGCTTTAGCGTTAGCTTTTTTTTTAAATGACTAACGATTTTAGAATAAAGCCTTTACAGCTTCTCGCGGACTTTGAGGCGCAGGCCTCTGATATCCTTATTCACTCAGTATAACATAATACAAGTAGATAGCAGAGTAGTAGTAGCTGGTATTCTATGAGCTCAGAACATTATATTTTGTGTGTGTCACACACATTTCAGATTAATCTATTTATAGATCATTTCTTTTGTGCATTGAAAGACTGTGAAGCCTTTTTTCTCAATATCTGAGCCGAGAAAGTCTTTAACATTGTATATTTGATGTAATGTTACCCAAATGCAAGACCAAGACCCCCTAATTTTAGCAAGACCAAGACTGACCGTTTAAGACTTGAACAAAAACAAGACTAAGCCTGCAAGAGTCTTGCGTCTTGCAGCAATTTTTTGCCAGTGATTTTTGGAATT
Source organism: Delias oraia (assembly GCA_018230265.1). NCBI lineage: Eukaryota > Metazoa > Arthropoda > Insecta > Lepidoptera > Pieridae > Delias > Delias oraia. The sequence goes on along the minus strand of DWCF01001871.1, from coordinate 15,970 downwards.
TCTCATTAAATCTTGACACATATTTTATAAATCTTTTTACGATGGCTATGCTAATTCAACCTCAAAATGTTCCCATTCTGATAGGTTTTTCTAAGATCTGAAGTAAACATTAATAAATATCAATAGTGTAATAGGTGATTTCAACACTTGCAAGACCAAGACCAAGATTGGGAGCGCAATACCAAGACCAAGACCAATAGCAGGTATATTCGCGCTAGACCAGGATTGGCTAAATCGTGCATTTGGGAAATGCTGCCGTATTAGTATTAGTGCTAGTAAAATTAGTGTTAACTTGATGATAGAATAGCCGTAACAGTTATCCTGTTAGTAAGAAAAGGATAAAGCTGCATTAATAATAATCAGAACCGAGTGTATGGAATGCGCTAAGCACTTTTAATTAAGCTAGTTTAAATACCTTTTGTATTACATCACACAATGACGCCATCTTTGGCTTTTAATACTTATATTTATTTAAATTTCATAAAATTAATAGATCAAAATCTCAACAGTAACTTTCAGTTATTTTCCTTATAATAAAATGCGAAGAACTCGGATTTTTTTATGAAAACAGGAAGGCAAACAAGCAGGAGACTCATATAGGATAAGCCTTCCTCAATCCGTGGATACTCCCAGCCAAAGCTGGATCGTAGTAGCCTAATTGCCTTTAGTTGTACCTAGGTATACCTAATCTTTTTTGGAAGGTCCTCAATTGATTTGGAAATGGGTAGGTACCTCAACAGGCAGCTGATTCCATAGATCGGCGCGGCGCGGAACGCCTCTAGAACGCTCAGTTGTGGAATATCGAGGTGATACGGAAGCAACCTCGATGTTCGACAATGATTCAGCTACAGGGAGATATTAATCGAAACGGCTCACCATAATACTCCTCATAGCAAATAATTTTGCAGAAAATTTTGAAAAAAATAAAGTGATGTTTGTAATTTATGCAACTGACTAAATTTAAAAACAGAATCCTGGGAGAAGCCGGCCTGATCCAACAGCATTGAACGGGTGTTCCCACCTTTTGTTAGCCGGTTGGGAGCCATGAGTCAGCACTTTTACACCGAACATTGTGATCGTCTAATTCAATATAACACGCTTGTATTTGTTTGTCGGCTTCCTTGTTAGCGGCTGACGCAGGGTTCAATATCGTTGTAGACCAGATTTATTAGGAGGTATGGCGGGCTACGCAGGCGGGTGTATTCTACGGTAAAAGATCACCCATGGACACTTGCGCGGCACTCTTCGCTTTAATTGTGTTGCTGGCTTTTAACGCCGCTTTAGGTAGGTATACCTATATATTAAAGGACTTCCGATAAACTCACTCACTCAGGGAATACAGAACAAGTACCTACTTTTACCTGCCTAGCTACTATTCCACGCTGAGTATTACGTGTCACCTCGGGCGAGCCGGAACAATCTGTGCATCATCATTAGGTAGGTACTATTATTAAATGACATAACAAAAAGATACTATTACGACTAGTACTGCCCAAATGCAAGACCAAGAGCAAGACTAACCGTGTAAGACTTGAGCAAGAACAAGCCTGCAAGACTCTTGCTATTTATTTGCCAGTGATTTTTGGAATTTCTCATTAAATCTTTACACATATTTTATAAATCTGGTTGGTCTTTACGATGGCTATGCTAATTCAACCTCAAAATGTTCCCATTCTGATAGGTTTTTCTAAGATCTGATGTAAACTTTGATAAATATCAATAGTCCAATAGGTAATTTCAAAACTTGCAAGACCAAGACCATACCAGGTGTATTGGCGCAAGGCCAATACTGAGCTAAGTCTTGCATTTGGGCAACAATAATTACGACCAATATGACTTGAAGGCCGGCAACGCACCCAAGGGTCAGTGGTGGCTAGAGATAAGACTGCTCGTTTGCCATTCTATTTTCATAAAAAAACTTCTATATTATCTTTTCTTCAAATGTTTCGTCTCTTTTTTGCAACAGTATTGAATAAGTTTAGTTTTAAAATAAAATTATATTTATTTACCTTCTAGGTAACAGAAATCTTAATAGAAATATAACTATTTCTTAACGTGATTTTCTATTTCATTCAATCCGAAGATATTCGTATGAACGACTCGGTTTGGTAAGTGTAATATGAAATAAAAATAATATAGTAATTAAAGTGTTAATTCATACAACTGTATTCGGCGTTAATAATTCCGATTCAACACAGCGATTAGACGATAATAAGTTACACATACCTACTATTAATTTAAACCAAATTATATCTCACTTGTTACATTTAAATGTAACGCATTGTAAAATAAAAGGAAATTGCATATTAAATATTTAAAACACCGCGCCATGTCGCAACTAACTGAGACCACACTCCTGTTTTATTATAAACAGCTTCTTAAATGCACCGTTCTTATAAATTAGCCTCTGTCCCGTTTATGTAAGCTTAAAAGCTTCGGTTAGACAGAGTAAGATGTAGTTATATTGTATTGGTTTCGAAAATGATTTATATTCCATCGCCGTCACACAAGTCAGTTTATGTTGTGTTAAAGAGGGAGCGATGTTGCTACGGAATATTGCTACTAGTACCAATTGCATTTGATTTCTAACTTTACTAGAATGAGTTAAGATTAAAATTTGCTTGTTTATACAACTGGTTATAAAGAAGATCTGCAGCTCCGCCTTAAAAATGGAAGGTGGTATGTAAAAATTGATGGACATGTATAGGGGTCCTTAAAGTGACAGAGTGCGCTAGCGTGTCGGGCAGTGTATATTGTCTGAAAATGTCGCGAGAGTGCGCGAAACAGATCCCATTGTTTATTATCAAAAAGTGATAAATCAAGTGACTCAACAATATTTTTAGTTTACATTGTGAACTGTTTCAGAATTTTGTGGGTGTTTTGAGTGGTGATTGTTTTATTGTAAGTGATTGAGCGCCGAAATTATTATGCAATTGCACCAGAGACTAATAAAAATCTTAACAATATATTCATAAATCAATGTATTTTTTGTTTTATCATTTCCTACTGAAAAAACAAAGGTATATATCATAATTCAAAAATTTAATAAAAAGTACCAACTAACATAGTGAATTTGTAGTAAAATTTTAATACCCAATATCCTAGAATTTTTAATAATTGTTACTCAATAATGAATTAAGTAAATTTGCTACAAATCCTCAAATGTGTCTACCACAGATTACATATTAGTAACAATATTAAGTATACCTACCACAGATTACATATTGGTCAAAATATAATAAATAAATAAATTTCGGCGCTCTAAGAGGGCTATTTCACAGGGCGCAGGATGTGTATATGGGTGCCATATTAACGGGCGTATAGTGTAATGAAAGCCCGCCCACTATGAGCTCCTTTCTCATGAACGGGGGCTACCAACCACAGCCCGACCCCAAATTCCCGCCCTCAGAGGAGTACAGCCAGGCGGACTACATCCCACCCGGGGAATACTACCAGCATCAACTACAATATGGCTACCAGCAATATCCGGTGCAAATTGGTACTGGCTACGGCTATGGAGGTTACTACCATCCGATACCACAGCATCCGCCAGTGGCGCCACCACCAAGACCACCGGAACCATCGCATCCATCGGACGCTGAGCATGGCTACATTCCACATTCAGAGCCGGCTCCTGGGTTGGCCGAGCTGGGTCTGAGGCTTGAACGGCATATAGAGGAAGCTGCCCCGGCTGGGAGAAAACTGCAGGCGTTAGGGCGCGAAGGCTCTCCAGTGTCAGAGTTGGATGATGAGAGGTTGCTATTGGATAGTCCGCCTATAGAAGACGATGACTCTTCCATATGTTCGGATAATACGGATCGCGTTATTTATCCGTGGATGAAGAAGATACACGTGGCTGGAGCTTGTGAGTATTTTCTATAATAACGTTGTCAAACGAGCAGGAGGCACACCAAGGGCAAGCGGTCCTTCGCCCATGGACACCCCTAGCCTTTGCAAAGGCCTCTTTACCTCATTTTTATTAATATATTATGCGTAGGTACCTATAATGTAATCAGCTTGATTCTTTGACGGTGCATAGAGATGTTGCCTCGCCCGGCATCTTCTATTGCATGTATTACTTTTTTCTAGTGTATTGATACCTGACTGCATTCCTTGTTGGAAAAAGGAAACAATATTTTAAGAGTATCTACGATTGTACAAAAGGATTATGTTAAGGTCATGAATTAATAATAAATATATACCTATTAAGAACTTATTTATTGAGTAAATATTTTACTTTATCATAATTCATAGTAAACTTTAATCTTATAATTATACTTATTTTGACTTCAAGTACTTAAAACCAAAGAACGCGACATTTTTAACATTATAGATAAGTATGTACTTACCATAGACTAAGGTAATTTAAATAAATGATAAATCATAATTAATTTTGGCATACTACAACAAAATACGGCTGTGTCATTACAAAACATTTAAATATGAATTTACTAAATTGGTTTTAATCTCAATAAAGATTATCTTTCTAAATAAAATAATCTAATTATCAATCCATATAGGAACTCATTACAAATCTGTTAATAATTTTGATTGAAATACCTAAAATTTATATAGCAACATCATATAGGCTTTAATTTATTATGTAGCTAATCCTAATGCAATATTGTACTTTCTTTAACTAATGACCATTCTAACACTCCAAAGGTATATCCAGGCATCATAATTTCCTGTTAATTCAACACCAAAGGCGTATAAAGCCTCGGCATAATGAAATTAACATAAAATCAAACATCTTAAAAGAGATTAATCGCATCACATTAATATGGTACCCTTAATTCGTCCATTGTTAGCAACACGAGTGCAAATTCAATGACAACACAGCCAAGGAGGTTTTAGTGCGGTGCGTTTTGTATCTGAGATACAAATTGCATCAAATCAATAACTCTTACGGATACTTCTTCGAGATCTTTTGATATGTTTTGACAGTTTACTAATGTCACGTCATTAGACAGGTCCGGGAGACGCCGAACGCTTTGTTGTGTGACAAAGAGGCTGGAATGTAATGAGCGTCATTTATTTTATAGTTTTTAAATAGCCAGTTTGTGGTTCGACATTCGCCGCGGTGATTATCGACTCGCTGCCAAAACCCTTAAGGATGCGTAAACTGAGATTCTATTGACGCCATGACGTTTACAAATGTTATACGCTTTGACAATTGACAGTTACCTGGAAGTTAAGTAGCGCGAATTAATTCTTATATTGAGGTGTATGACTTCATATGTTTAATTATGTATATATCTATAAATCTATATTGAAATGTATTTATACTATATAAAATAGAAATTATTTGTACTTTAAATGTACCTAATGAAGACTTCTTTCTAAAAACATGCAGTGGGTATGCATAGCAAAGAAGGGTAATTACCTTCTTTGCCAATCATGGCATCCAAACCAATCATTACAGTTATTGTAAGAGTTTTACCTGTCTATATTTAGAAATGTAACTTATAAAAAATGATTCATGCTATATTCCCTCTCTGGAATGGGCTGAGATCCATTCCAGTCCCTACAATTTTTTTAAGTGTAAGTTGATAAGGGGATAACAAAAGCTTTGCGTTTCATTTTAGACGTCAGGGTTAAAAATAACCCCCATGGCTATTATATTAGATTCCTCATACGATACTAAATTATCACAATCCTACAATAAATAGATCATAATTTATACTTTATAAGGAAAACGGATTTATTCATAACAAGCAAAAACATTATAAGAAGACATAGTTGTAAATAAACAACCTTCATTTTTCATATTAAATCACAAAATTTTTGTATTTCATATCTGCATTCATGTCACTATAATAAATTTTACTTGCTTAAATTTCATAATTATTTAATTGTAAAAGTTGTGTAAATACACACTCGCTTTGTTTAAATTTATATATTAATTAGTTTAACATTTATAAACATTTAATAAAATGAGATCACTTGACAAGTGAAAATAATAAATAGGATAAATAAATTGCACTAAATTAAAAAAATATAAATATAATATTAAAATCATTCAACAAATATTCTATTTTATATAAGTATAAGAATAAACTTTAATACTAAGAAAACACTATAATTTTAAATTAAGTATGTATTACGTACATTTATCAATAATAAAAAGTATAGAGACTGTGTACTAGTGTAGACAAATACAAAAGTCATTAACACATATACAAAAAATAATTCCATTACTAGAATAAAAAAATCATAAACTATATTAATATTGTCTTCAAATATTCACGAGAATGATCATTTGTCAAATTAAAAAAAAATATTATTTCTATTAGGTATCGAAGGCAAAAAGTCGGCAACACAACCAAAGGCGGATTGTAGTGCGGTTGTCCATGGGCGGCGATTTTCTCTTAACACCAGGAGACCCTTAGGAGACCCACCTAACTACCATCAAAACTAATATTACCCATAAAAAAATTATATTTTAAACGCGAAAGTTTATATAGATGGATGGATGTTTGTTATTCTTTTACGCAAAAACTACTGAAAGGATTTAAATGAAATTTTACAATATTATAGCTTATACATCAGAATATCAAATAGGCTACAATTTATAAAGATATTGTTTGAATTGTTCAAAATATGACGAAACTTTCACGACATTGGGATCCGGTAGGTGGCGTTCCGGGCTGGACGACATTTGCCGTGTCCTAATATAAAAGTCAAAACAACGTTAGACATACTAAAATAAAATAATCTAGAATATTTATTCATAGTCCATTCTGTTAAAGCGTTAAATACTTAGTAACATATATATATACGTTTTAAACTACATGTTTTGTAGGTAAAAGATGATTTAAATTGCAGTAAAATCTAACCGCAAATTGTTCTATAGATAAATTCATACTATAGTTACAGTTGATGATTTCTGAGTTATTCCTAGTATAATACTATCGTATGATGTAATACAACCATTTGAATTGATTTATCTCATACATCTATGACTGCATTTCTGACACGCAGTGACAACCATAATGACTGGCAGTCAATTACAGCTTTGTACCTATTCAAGTCATACACCGCTCACACAATCCTGACCTTGAAGATACTATTAACTGGCTGTATGTGTATATATATTTGTAAAATTACAAATATCACTTCTTGAATCAAAAGCAGGATGCGTTTTTGAATATATTTTAACTGTATTTACAATCAAAAAATAACACTTAAAAGTTATGAAAAGTGAAAGTCAAATATTTGCATCTGATGGAAAAAGACCAAACAATTGGATATTTCAAGCTGTGCTTTAGTTGTATTACTGTTATTTTACGACGGTTGAATGGTATAGGTACCTATCCTTCGGCACCTTCTCTCAGGCTATACAAATTATATCACTTAAGCAGCCTGAAAAGCTGACAACACAACTAAAGCGTGATGTATCTATGGATAACAATTATCTATTGCAAATATAGGATCTACTTATCTCCTTCTAAGCTGTAATTAAAAAGTTTTAATATATATTCGTGTCAAATTTTATAAATATTTATTTAACGGTTAAATCATGATTGCATTACAGACATACAATAATGATATTATAGATTATTTATAACTATTAAAGTTGTATGATATTTTTTATGGTTTAGCAACGAAGTAGGCAGGTCTCCTATATGGTAAGATTGGTAAGAGATTACCAATTCGTGTTTTAGTTACCGACTTTTTTTGCCGCGTAGGCTATATAATTCCAAGGTCCTCCGATATCCTCAATCACTCAGTAAAATACGGTATTTCACGTTTGTTATCTGTAACAAAAAATAACTAATTATATCATTAGTTACAGGTGATAAATTTGTATTTACAAATATATGTAGTTGATAAGAATGGTTTTAAAATCGCGCTTTTCAATTCCGCTTATCGGTAGCTGTCACTGCGCTGAAGCCTTTCACTCCATAATAGCGATAGGCCGATATAGGAGATGTAATGAGGACCACCAGGCTGTGATGGTATCGCTGATTAGGAGGGACCACACGCTCGCCGGGTAGCTGGTAATTCAATTCTGATTGTCATCGACGATCATGCATGTGATATGGTGTAATGAACGGGTTCTTGTTTTGCGTTGCTTGCGTTTATGGAAGCACGGATTGTTCATAAGAGCTTTTGTGTTTTTCATAGTATAACGTGCAATAGAGCAGTCGGGTTTCCTCTATGGCAAGTGATCACGTCCGCCCATAGACAACTGCGCTGTAATCCGCGTTTTGATTGTGTTGCTGGGTTTTTACGCAGCTTTAATGGTATAATTATATTGGCCTCCGATATCTTCACTCACTCAGCGAAACAAAATTGTACTACAAGTAGTCTTTCATGCTAATATTGTGATAATTGATCCTAACATGTAAATTACCTAAATACATATTTGTATTATTGTATTAATAATAATAAAAATAAATATATTATATATTAAATTAATTAATTATAAATTTCTGTTCGTTCGTCTCGTCGTTTTGTATTTTTTATTTATTTAAAATAAAAAAATATACCTAAAATGACAATTTAACTCTCCGAAACCAAATTGTGTAACATTTGGAATGTACCTCTTTTTCTTTTTATAAACAAAAAATACTCATTTGACTGTCGAGCATTTGTCATTTTGTTTAGAAAGAATTTGTTCGCGTTTCGAAATTTATTTTTTATTTAATTTTTCTTTAATTTAGCATTTAGTTTCGTTAGATTTGCTTCAAATTATTCTTATCCTATAGGAGGCCCATCTGCTCCGTTGTCCGCTATATCTACTTACCATAAAAAACTTAATATCTACTTAATTTTTTTCACGAAATACCCGTGAGAGAGCCATGCTGAAGCATATGCTAACGCAATAATTGCGCTGGCTCTTCCGAAGTGAGACCACTGGCTCACAGAATACTCATCGTGAAACGGCTCTTGTACTATTTCGTAGAGTGAGTAAGAATATCGGACGGTCTTAAAAGTGCCGCTTAAACAGCCGGTAACACAACCAATGCGCGGTCTTTCGCTCGGTTGTTCATTGGCGGCAGTGTTCTTTTTACATATAGGAGATCCACTTGCTCCGTTGTCTGCAATATAATAAAAAATATACCTACCTTTACCTACCTACTATGAAGTATATGAATTTAAATACCAATTGCAATTCTACAATGTATGTTATACATTTTATATGTTATTATATATTCTAACTGTATGTATAAAACTATGATATAGCTAAAACTACCTACGGTACTTCATATATTTATACCTAAAGGCAAGGTCTATAAACGCGGATCAATGCGGTGACCACTTGAAATCTCAGCCGACCGCACATAGCTCTCCCAAACCTCATCCCAAAGAATTCCTGCTGCCCACTCACTCTCCCTTTCTAGCGTATAATGAATCGTCTCGTGTCTCGAATACGTTATATTTTTAGCTTTGCTATTCGGTGCGAGTTATATCTCTGCGTATTTTTTAGCAAGAAATTTGCAGATTTTTATATTGACACTGTCTGAATCTGACAAGCAGAGTTTTGACATACATTGTTAAAGTAGTAATATAGGTGCCTCACAAATTTAAAAATAGGGGTTAGTCAAAAAATATATTGGCTTATCCCTAACATTTAGGGATATGAAAAATACACGTTTACTGATTCTCATACATACATACACAATAAAAAATTTATATAAATCTGTCGAGTCGTTTCGTGGGAATTTGCTAACAAACATAGTGATTGGAGTAAGTTATATAGAAAAGAAAGGGTAATCGTGCTTGAAATAGTGCTTCTACTGTGCTGTCCTGAGTGATATAGGATATCGGAGGCCTTTAAAAATTCCGCTTAAGTGGCGCAAAAAGCCGGGAACACAACCAATGCGAGGACTGTGGCGCGGTTGTCCATGGTCGGTGGTGTTCTCTTACCATATAGGAGACTCACCTGCTCCGTTGTCCGCTATACTATAAAAAAATAACATGTACCATCGATTCGTAAGAACAAAGACTGAGTGATAGTTTTCATTTAAATATTGACAAATTATCTTTTGTGTAGTTACAAAAAAAATCATTCGTAGGAATTTTTTTATTTAATATTGTAGAAGCGACAAACTACTTTAGAAAAAACCATTAAATAATCTATATCTATTACAGAATACTTGGCTATTAAGTTAAAGCTTATACTGTATTTCTATTTAATTTATCAAAGCATAACTTTAATATCTAATGCTTCAATAGACATGCTTTGTTCCTATGAATAAAAGGCCTAGACGCCAATTTCCGGTCTACTGTTTTTCAGGAAATTACCTTTATACAAGTTAAACACAAAAGAAAATAAAAAAAATCCTTTTTATACCAACTATGCCGTTTTCTTTAGAAAGTAAATAGAAAATCTTGATGAAAAAGTTGAATCAAGGGCAGCTGTCCTCCCCTCCCCAATAGTTTAGAACCGAAAATCACCGCCGCACATGGACAACCCCAATGCTAGTCGTGTTTTGGTTGTGTTGTCGGTTTTTTACGCCGCTGATATGACAAGGAAAATATATATCTAGTTTTTTACACTGCTATTTTGTGAGCCTGTATCTACAAACCAATAGTAAAACAAGAAACTACAAACTCGTGCATCAGCGTGACTCTTCTATGGCCAATTTAAAAGTATTGAGAAACTTTCAAAGCCTTCAAAAAATCCAATAGTAAATATAATTTAAATGAAAATTTTTATTTAGATTGGATTAAACCCGGTAGGTACCTACTTATGACGTAAGTGTAGCTTATCTGACTATAGATTAGACGCACAGGTAATTACAGACAAAATTTTTCTAGTATGTATGTATATATGATATACTTCATTTATTTATTTATTTATCACGCAACAGTTTTATCGAAAACAGAATATATATTTAAAAAAAATAGCAACTAAGATTTATAATAGGTAGGTATAACCAATACGACTTGATCTTTAAAAGAGCGTAATTATTCCTGAAATTATTCTCGGTCGGAAACATAACCGAGATCCTAGGACCGCCTAGCTTAGGTTAGCCTCTTGCTCATTTGCATCACTGTTTCCATTACAAAATACCTTATAATATCAAACAATGCCACGCTAGTAATTTATCTTCAAGATTCACAACTCGCTCTGTACCAACTTATTGACAATGATGAGAAAATACACCCATATTGCCTTTTCCAATATTCTTACAACTAATTTACTAAGCGCAATTAATCAAAGGAAGGAAGCTCATGGCGAAGTAATTATGCGCATTAATTAAGAGTGGCCGAGCGTCGTTACATACATAATTCAGTAAGGCAACACGCAATGTTCCTACTTCAGGTTATTTTTATTTTATAAATTGATCAATTTCTATAATACTTTTAATAGATGGAAATTTATTATGTTTTTTTTTGATGACGGTAATGTTTTTTGAATTAATTTATCATTAGGAATATAAATTGTCCATCACTTTTCCTTATTATTTTCTAAAATTAAAAAATATAAACATTAGTCAGTAATAATATTAAGGTTAGAGTGGTTCTGGAAGTTTCTTGGGCTACTATTTCTTATTAGAGATACCACATTCCCAACTTAATGATTTTAATTGAATTAATTTATTTAAGAATAATATCAGTTAGTTCGTCAGTTCATAAATTTCAATAAAATATTTACAATTAATTAGTTGATGTAATAGCACATTTAAAAAACTTTACTTTTGTAATAATATATTTAAATCTTACATAGAGCGTTACTGGATTGTAAAGCTTTTTATAAAATTTTATGTTTTTTTGTGAACATATTAAGAAAATGGTACAAATCAGATTGTATCTTGTTCGATCTTCTCAGATTAGTATGAGTTATTAAAAAGTCAACATTATTTAATATATTCAATCATTTCAGCCGTAGGACGTCCACTGCTGAACAAAGGCCTCTTACTTTTTTATATTATATTGTTATTACATAATATATTTCTTTGTGTAGGATTTATATGAACTTCATGATTGTTATATGTGATTTAACATGAATTATTACACCCTTATTATTTTGTTAAAAACAGATCTTTTCCTAAAATGTTTGTCTCATTTTTGAAACAATAAATGCACATAAGTGAAAGACGGTGAGAGTTGCAAGTAGAGAAACGTTTAAAATATGCGGATTAGGTAATCATCATCATCACTTCAACCGTAAGACCTCCACTGCCTTCCCCTTATAATAATATTTAAAAAAATTAGGATTAGGTAATATCTTCTTATAATTCATTCAGTTATAAATTATAATTATATTCATATTATAAAGTTAAATGATAGGTTAAGTGATGATTTAATATTCATTTTGGGATTATGTGTAAGACTTATAGTATATTGTCTGTTATTTAAATAGGTAAAATCTAAGTTTTAGTTGAGACAAGTGAAAATCATGTTTCGATATTATTTTTCCCTATTATCAATGTTTGTGTCTCTGATATTTATGAATAATTATAACTAAAGCTTACATACTTGGAATGACGGAACCCTACAAATTGTATTTATATTTAACAAATGAATCTTTGCTTTGTTCCAGCAAATGGGTCCTACCAACCTGGAATGGAGCCGAAACGCCAACGGACGGCGTACACTAGACACCAAATATTAGAATTGGAAAAGGAATTTCATTACAATCGCTATCTAACGAGAAGAAGACGAATAGAGATAGCTCACACTCTAGTCCTCTCCGAACGGCAGATCAAAATCTGGTTCCAAAACAGACGTATGAAATGGAAAAAAGACAACAAACTGCCCAATACCAAAAACGTTAGGAGAAAAACGAATCCGGCCGGTGTTACGACAACCACGACGAAGGGAGCCACACCAAAGAGTAGATCGAATAAGAATACAAATAATAATGATAAGAAGAAATCGAATAATAACGGAAGACCGGACAGCATAGAGAACGTTACAGATAATATAATGAACGACTTTGGCGCGCAGAATCTATCCCACGATCCGGTTATAAGCCCAATGTCGCATCCGGGCGTGAATCATGCGCACACAATGACACCGCATCACTTGCATATGATGGGCATGCACGGCATGGATCCGGCCATGATTGCGAACCTATCAGCGCACAGCTCCCCCGTTAGTTCCGGTTGCGGTACGGGCATCTCTAATACTCCGCCAATAATCAAATCTGACTATGGTCTCACCGCCTTATAATCTATAGAGTTCTAAAGAAAATTATATATTTTTAATGGATTTTCTTTAACTTATCATTCCCGCGTGTCTATAATTTTCGTGTAAGTTTGTAATAATGTGTAATTAATTAGTGTAACCAGTCATTTGAATGTTTGATTAGTTAAGGTGAACTCTACAATGTCGAAAGTGTGATTATTTTAGGGTAGGAATAGACTCTCATTAAATTTTGTACTTTCCCCTTCAAGTCATTGTCGTTGGAGTTATATAATATGTACATACATTAGTTTAGTTGTAAAGCCATTTCTGGTCTTATCTAAGACAGCTTTTTAAGCCGTTATTTTTTCTACAACCACTTGTCTCACCGTTTCCTATGTAATACTCTATTTTCATAGCGTGTTTTTAACAAGATATGTTATAACTAACTGTTTTCACTTTTTAAATGTCACAAAACATCAAACTTACCGAGCGAAAAGTAATTTTTTGTAAAACAACTAAAGTTACCACCAAATCTTGGCAATAAACTGAACTGTGCTTTTACAACCTCTTAGTTGAATCTGTGAAAATCTCTTGAAAATAAAATATCTGTATAAACTTTAATAGGTATGTAATATGCTTTAATTACTTTTGCGTATTTATACTATGTTGAGTTTAAATCACATGAAAATAAATAGTTTTTATAGAAAATATACCATGACAGATTTCATCTTATGCATCTATGTTGACGATAAAAATATTATAACTGTTGATATTCATACTATAAAATCTATTCAAGTATTTCTAGTTATTTTGAGTACCAACTATTGTACAATATAGACAATGACCTAGGCTTAAGTACAAACCTATTAATTTAATTTTAATATTGTTTTGTAACTAAAATAGGTGACTGTGAATACAAAACCAATAAAATATAGTATTAAATAAAATGTCTATTACTTTAGACGCCTCCTAATTACTTTTTACTTTGAAATATCAAGCCCCTGCTGGACATAGGCCTCCCCCAAGACGCCTACTTATTACGATCTTGAGCCATCTGGATCCAGCGGTTGCCGGCGACCTTCAGGATATCGTCTTCCCCATCGGTTGTCGGTTCGTCGAGCGATGTGGCCAGCCCATTGCCACTTCAACTTACTAATACGGCGGGCAATGTCGGCTGCGGATAACTTGGTTCTGTTGCCGGCTTTTACGCCGCTTAAGCGGCAATTCAAAAGACCTCCGTATCCTCACTCACTCTGCGAAACACAGTACAAGTACCGTTTCACGCTGAGTATTCTGTGACCTCGTGGTATCACTCCGGACGAGACAGCTCAATTAGTGCGTCAACATATGCTTCAGCTTAGCTCTCCCACAGGTGTTTCACATTGAATAGTGTCTAGCATATATTTTATATAGTCAAACATCGTATCGGATCGAGTATTAATTTTATTTTTCAACAGCACGCGGCGTTCTTAAGACAGAGATCCGTTTATGATTATTACACATGCGATATTGATATAATTCAATATAACATTTTTGGTTATAATTTAGATGGTTTTTTTCTAATTTGAAGTTATTTTTAATTTTTCTTTTGTATAGAGGGCAACCGACCGCGCCACAATCCGTGCTTTGGTCTGGTTTTTTACGCCGCTTTAGCGGTTTAATTTCACGGCCTCCGATATCCTCACTCAATCACTGATACACAGTACGTGTACTCTTTCACGCTGATAGTCTGTAGCCACTGTAATATTGTGAGGTCACTTGGGACGAACCGATTGGTTCGTCATCATTTTATACTTCAGCATTGTTCTGGTACGTTAATATTTTTTTTAAACTATAATATTAAATTATCTCAGTTCTAGATAAAACTTATAAAAATAAGTATTGTATTATAATTTTCGACTACAAAGTATCGAGATTTCCACACTTCACTTTTAGATACCTTATCTGTACCGGTAGGCGATCTAAAGAGTATAATTATGAACCCTCAGCATTCTTTGGACCCGCAAACCCATAAAACCTATAAATACCCTCAATTTTTTTAGTCGTCGTCGTTAATTGTTTTGATTTCCTGGTACCTGTCATCTCATTTACCTAGTTGAACTTTAAGGTATAATATAAACGTTACGTAACAAATTTATTTTTAAGTATTATTTGAATCGTTGATATGGGAGTTATAGTAAAGTGTTGTTTTACGATATTTTCGGAATTTTTAAAATTATCCTCTGCGCAATGTCCATTCTCGTACTTCGAAATACACTCTGAAAAAAAAAATAGCTCATATCTTCTCGACATTTGCAGTTAGCAACACATTTAGCGATTCATTTATTTATTATAGATAAGGCCATTGAACTTTCCGCGTTTTCCAGTAAGCTATTATCATATAAGTGCAAGTTACCAGCTGTAAACCATCCGTCATCAGTTAGTTTAAACAAACATTTAGGATAGCGCCATCTATAAGTAACACTTGTGTTTACACATTTCGCTTACAATAGTCCTGAGCTCTAAACATCCTGCGTAAGATACAATTCAGTTTATTTATCTTTTAGAGTTTTGAAATTTTCTTCGAATAGTTTTTTTTAATGCACACAATATTGTTCAACTTCTTAAGATTAGGGATAAAATTTCAAAGATTCAATCAGACAGACAGACGGAAAGCTTTTAAATATAACAATAATCACAATCAGTTTAATATTTAAAATTATACGTTTGATAATGTAAAAGGGAACTCGAAATTGCGATAATTTCTCTATAGCAGGATTATTTGGTTATTCAAAGTTAGGAATTTGTAGATAAAACTACAAAACACAAAACGTGGTCGCTTACGATGGGTCTAATGGAGAAGCTCAGAGTCACTCAGCGAGCTATGGAGAGGGCAATGCTCGGA
>DWCF01001870.1:0-27205 GCA_018230265.1 Delias oraia | reverse complement strand
CATTTTCTTCAAAGACGCTTCGGCTGTGTAAGGTTTTCGCGAGCCCTACTCGTAACCCTACGTCGGTGTGTTTTTTGTGCGGCTAAAAGTTTCGCGTTAGCTAAAGTGATGCGATCGTCCGGATCGAGAATAATGTGTCGAGGTCTCCTGCGTCTAGGGGTTGTCAGCTGAGGATGGTAGTTGATGCAGTCACGCACCAGCGGATTGGGATGGGTTTTAGCTTTCTCGAAATAGCGTTCAGAGGCTTGTTTTATCCAGTGAGCTATTGTCGGCAGCTCGAGGTCAAAGTGGATCGCACGTAGAGCGGATGGCCGATGGGGCCGAAAAGTGTTAAGAGTGGAGACCACGGACCGGCAAACGCAGCGTGGGACGTCCACCCACAAGATGGACAGAAGACCTTATAAAGGTCGCCGGAAGAGGCTGGATGTCGGTCGCCTCCGACAGGTATTCATGGAAGTTCAAGGGGGAGGCCTACGTCCAGTAGTGGACGTCTTACGGCTGAAATGATGATGATGATGATTCAATAAAAAATAATTAACAATCAAATGATAAAGAAAACTAATCATTTTGACGAAGAAAGCGCTGTTTTAAGAATAAAAATTAGTTTATTTTTTTATAAAGAAACAATTATAGGACAAAAAATAACGGACACTATGTAATTGTTTAAAAAAATATAAAATACATTTCCTGGTACCAACTTCAGGGAAATGCTTTTCTGGCCTAAATAAAAATAAATAACGTATATATCTTCTGGTATCCAATATTAGCTATGGACTATTCAGTTCCAAAATATAGCTAGATCTCTAATATTATAAAAGGGAATCGCTGAATGTGTAGCCAAGCGCAAAACTCGAGAAAAGCTGAACCGATTTCGCTTATTCTTATGTTACAGATTTCTTCGAAATACGAGGATGGTTTTAACGTAGACAAAGTTTTAATAAAATTCCCTGAAAAAGTCTAAAATCAAAACTTGCATACTTTTTAAAAGTATATGAAAAATGGGCGACGGCCCCGCTCGAGGTTCGTGTCTTACATTAGGCGCCAGTGTAAAAAAAGATGTATCCAAAGTATGGAGCGTTCGAACCGTTTTCATCAATATACCGACGCTTTGTTTTGGACTTTATTGTTCAGTTTATTGCCGGAGCGATGTATTGTTTAGGGACAGCAGTCAATTTTTTGTAAGGATATGAGTGAGCGGGCCTGAACGTTCAGGTATAAACGAATAACAATGTCTCGGTAGTCAGTCCTCAAGCAATAGTCAGCCAAACGGCTGTTTCTTGTTGTACTTGTGATGGATACAAGAGATCATTTGTGTTTGTGCAGAATGCGGTGTATGCTGCCGTGCAGCGAATACTGCTGCACACGTGTGCCGTCGCGTGCGAGCGGACACGTGTCCGTACTCCCTGCAATCGCCCCACATGGTGCTTCGTCCGGCGTGTATCGGCGAAGAGTTCGCGCTCTTGCATCGGTTTCCCGGGTATTCGCCCTGCATGGTGCCTTGTCACGCGTGTACCGACGAGGAGAGCGCGTAAGCGCACCCGTTCCTAGTGCTCTCGACCTGCACGGAGCCATTCTTCGCGTACTCAATCGATATATTCGCAGCGCACGCGCACCGTGAGTACGCTCTTCGTAATTTTCTAAGTGAGGAAACCAAAGCGCGATTATCTATGGGGGGTGGTGTTCCTCTATCGTGCACCCGTGTGAAATGAAGCTGAGTAGGAAATGTGTGTTACAGAGAGCGAGCACCGTTGCGCCGCGATGCTCGCTGCGCTCTCCCGCACCACGTCCTCCGAGCTGCGGAGGGAGCAGGAGCGCCTACCGGTTAGTTCATTTCTACCTACTATTTGTATATGTATCAGTTCATGTGACCTATGTAATACAAATAAAGACCTATTTCATTGAACGTTCGTGGAATGCTCATGGACATATTGTGCCAAAGAAAGGAAGGGTTCGAAAATAACTTGTATTATCCGATTGCAGATGTATTCACTGAGGGTCTACAACGAAATGTCGCCCACGATCAAGTACGTATGCGGTCACGTGCGAAAGCAGAGAGGGAGGCTCGCGACAGGAAAGGACCAGTGCTGTGCTAGAATGAGCGAGCGCGTGCGCCGAGGGGCAGGCAAATGCATCGCCGTTGAACTGTTGCAGATGCAGGAGGCGCGGCGTGAGCTCCGCGGAGCGTCGCGCGCCGTCATCGATAGCAACACGTTCCGGCAAACGTACCCGTGCCTCGCGCCGCACCACCAGAACGAGAAGTGCACCATCTGCCTCTCCGTCTTCGAGGTCGACTCCGACTGCCGGTGCATGCCTACTCTTTCTACGCTTTCCGCTCGCCTCTGAACGTGCTCTAACTGTCCCATGCCATCCCACAGCCGCCTGCCCTGCATGCATCTCTTCCACATGGAGTGTGTGGACCAGTGGCTGGACACGAACAAGCTCTGCCCCATCTGTCGGACGGACATCGAGAAGCATCGCAGCAAGGAGGCCTCCCTCTAAAGTCCTCTTTCTCTCATACTGTGTATGAATGTATGTGTTGCTGCTTTCTTTCTGTACAACTAAGCCCTTTGCAAGTCATTTATTATTACATCAAATAACAATGTTTTATAAATGTTATTGTAATTTAGCTGTGTACATTTTTGCTATGCGTATTGTATCCTTATTTTTACTTCTCATTGACAGTCTTTAACTTCTCTTCTAAATGTGGAGCACTCATTATCGCCTGCTGCTGTAACTGCAAGCTCTCTTGTTGCAGGTCGTGTGTCAACTTCTTCTGGTTATTACAGGATCTAGAAAAGATAATCTAATTAAATTTTTCTGTTGTAACTTACAAGTCAATAACTAGACTTAATAAAGTGTTTATTTTATAACAATGTATAGTTTCAGTATAGTATAGCATATAGATATTTTAAACTAACTTTTATAACTTTAGGGAGTTATATTTTAAGCATAATACACTCTAGATTTTAGAGTTGCAAATTATATTATTCTAAATTGTTTTATTACACACATTAAAGTGATGTATCAATAATTATATTTTTAGTTAAATGGCATTCTGTGAATCATGCATAGCCCCAACAGCAATTGCATAGATTGCAGTGTTCAACATTATGTAACTATATTGCTTTAATAAAAATTTTGTAATAAATAATGATTTTTTTACGATTTCTATAATTATTTCATATAGGGGTTTCAATATTATTATTGCACAGATAAAACATAGCCATATTTCTTATGCCAAAGGAAAAATATGCTGTTGCACATGTCTTCATCTCGAGTGTAATATACTTTCTATTTCAAACCTAATGTAACAGACTTTTTTTATTTTTTTCTCTATGGTTGGATATTAACTACCTTTACCTATTGGCATGGTCTATTCTCTCACAGATGGCATCAGAAGCTGCTGTATTTCCAGATAGGTAGGATATTTCTGCTGCTACAGTTGCTAATTTTTCAGCATAGTCTAAATAGCCTGAAAAATTATCAATATATATATTATGATATATTAACAAGAAAATATGAGGCATCACTTATGTGAATAAAACAGTTACACTTAATTGTGTATACTAATCTTAATTGCTTTTTACCAACCAGACCTCAAAACATTGACATTAAATTATTATAAACAATGAAGATAACAAATCTAAAAATCTCAATCTAAATCAGGTCTAAATTTCATAGCATAGAATCCATATTACTGAATAATGTTCTAAGATTATGGTTAAGGTCACACAATGCTCCACGAATAGCCACCAATTGGTCCCAGTGCTGTGCTGGTGTTGCCTCTTCTCCCCACTCTAAGGCTTGTTTCACGAGGCATATTTCTTTTGTTAATGCATCTCTTAACCTGCCAGTAATATATACAAGAATATTAGTTTATTTGAATTTGTTTACAGACTAAAAACACGCTGATAATAATAATGTGCTATTTACCTTTCACTGGTGTCTTGAATTGCAACTAATGTGACAGTAAGGAGTTGAGTGGCAGCATTTACGTTTACAGTAGCGGCCTGCCTTATTAAAAATTCATGTTCTAAATTGTTTATATCACTAATGTCTGCGGTCTCCAGCTTTTCATCTTCACACAATACAGTTGCAAGTGCAGAAAATGTCATCGGAGCTATATTTAGAATTTTATACGATATCTTTTTGGTGTTTATTTTTAATGAAGACTTGAAGATACTATAAAATCTGCTTCGAAACATACTGAAATGTGATCTATATAATGAATCATATGAGATTAAAAAAATACATATTATATCTTGAAAAATTTGAGATAAAACAGACTTTGTTTATTTTTAAAATAAAATTTAATTCATGTTTTTGCAGTTTTGACTCAATAAAGTAAGGAATCAGAATTCCCCAGAATCAACAGTCGACAGTGACTCGTATCAATGTCATGTTTTATGTCAGAGACAAATGTCCAGCCTTAGCGTTCAGCAAGACTCTCGCCATACAAGTCAATTGTACGTGTCATTCTAATGAGTTTAATTATTCTACAAAATACAAATATTAATTTATATTATTCAAGTTTTTTCGATTTTCAATTTGTTACGATGAATATTCTCAATTGTTCTACTCGATGTTTCTATGATTAATGGTGCAGCCATTAAAATGTTGCGCACAAATTCAATTTTACCAGTGGATAGTGAACTGAAAAATTACTAATAAGTAATTATTGTGAACGGAAGTTGTTTTGAAGTAGTAAGTATTGCGTTGCAAATGTGCGCTGACGTCCGATCTTATGATGGATCTATATAATCAAGGTACGCTAAATTTATTATATTTGTCAATTGCATGAATGTTACTTATAATATTACGATATCTGCTGTGAAATTCTTGAGTGGGAAAAATATTGATGTAACGAACTCTTCCAAGGCCGTACTAACTCGTACCTGTCACCTATGTGCGATGTATCATACAACATAAATTCAATTATTATATACCTAGTCATTGATGGGTGGATCTGTTTGTTATCAGAGTTATCGTTTTTGACCATATCCGTAAATTAAATAGCGCGTAGTTTGCTTTCAGTTACATAGTAAACTATAAACCTGAAGCTTGTCTATCTGTTATGTGCAGTTCTTTAATTATTTTGTTGCTTATTAATTCTTTATTTACTATAAGTATGTTTAAGAATTATTACTTTGTTTTAATAATAGTCCTTATCCAAGAATTCTTGAATATAATATACATAAATTAATTGAGTTTACTCTTTATTCCTAAATATAACTATAGATATTTCGATTTATTTAACAGGAATGGATGGTCCTACTAGGCCTGCCCCTGTTCCACCAGGTGCTGTTGTTTACAGATACTCCCCGATCACTAACTGGAATAATGATCCATTTGGTTCTCAAGTGTTTGAACCAACACCAATGTATACACAGAAGAAGAAGCCCCCTCCGAGGCCACCTCCACCTAAAATTAATAAAAAAGCTGAAGTAACTGCTAAGCCAATACACTTTATGCGTAAACCAACAGTACTTAGTTCATTATTGCATCGCAAAAACAAAAATGTGAACCTGCCAAGTGCAAATCAATTTCTATCAACTTCAAATATTGCAGAGTTCAGTGAAGTGGACAGTAACAAAACTTTTCCCAAATGTGAACGTGCCAATATACAAACAGCACCACTTATAGATTTATCGTCTCCTCCCAGCTCCCCAACCTTCACTACAAGGTCGAGCAGTGATGGGATAAGTATCGACAGCTTTGGCTCTGATGCTACTACTTCAACAGGTAACAGGAATGCAATAAGCGGTGGCAATGCCTCTCAGGCTGAAAGTGGCTTTGAGGATGACTTTGATATTTTCCTTACTTCGAGAAAACAAATGAGCAAGGAGGATACAATGGAAGATTTGACAACAGTAGATCCTTTCTCACCTCAGCCAGTAAATAAACCAGCAATTTTGAAAAAGCCAGTCATTTCCAAAGATTTCCTAGAAGTATCCAATCGAATTTCCGCACCTTCATTGAAAGGGCCAACGATAATTCGTGCAAAACCAGCTCGACCAAAACCACCTGATAACTCGGCATTACTGAAGAGTACCTTCGGCAGCACTTATCAGCTGACTTCAATGAGTGTCAATACAACCACCCCAATACAAAGAGTCAGCGCTGGACTTGGAGACTATGTGAGTTTTTATTTCAGATTTATTGCACAGTGGCAGCGTATTGTTCTCTTTATGTATAACATTTATAAAAAACAGAAACACATATTTGCTAAACAGTTTTATAAGCACTAGTTCTCGTTCTGTGTGTACCTAATAACTATACAGCAGAAAGAAAAATGTTCCGATTCGTAAACGCAATTTCAATGGACAAGACTCAACGAAGAAGCTTGCTTGGCTCTTTGAGGTTATAAGACGTGAAAATGTTCTTTACCTCTTGGTAAAGATAGCTACAGGTTTAGAATGATGAATAAGAAATTCCGTTGAGGTCATTTAATATTATAAACGTGTAGACGGACATGAATAGTGACCTTATATTTATATAAATAGAAATGGATTGCCAAACGTGTTGCAATTGTGTTGAGGCTCCATCAATTCGGTTATATTTTAAGAAATGTTTACGTTTCTGAAATTACCAAGGAACTAGCAAAACATCTCCATTTCTATCCCCGTTGAAAGCATAGAGTAAATTAAAACAATAAGAGGCCAATCGAAGAGAACAGAGTCTGTCAGAAAAGGTTTGAATAAAAATGTAAAACATGTTGATTTTCAACTAAGCGTCGTGTAAATTATCTCGTGACTTACAACAGAACAGTATAATTTGTTAACAAAAGTACGTCTCGATCAATCTCAACACGATTGGTGTTAATTTGTGACTTGATGGAAATTGTTTTCGATGCAAAAGCCAGCTGAGTTTGCTCAGACAGCGGCTTCTGCTCAGACATGGGCGAGGTCGCGAACAGTGTCGAACTTTGCTCTTTAACTTTCACACTAACATGAAATAAGTAGAATTGACACTGGGACGCGACTCGGGCCACTGCGCCGAAACGTTGAGCACTCGCTGGATCTCCTCTGGGCTCTTATGGACTTCCACGGGATGGCCGGCTGGCGCTTATCAGCTGCCTGCTTTTTTTGTTTTCATTTTATATTTGCGCCGATTATATAAATACTGATACTGCAGGAGGAGAACCTGTTCTGGGATCGGGATTCTCCAGATCGCGAGAGAACGCCTCCGATGCCGACAATTCCGCCGCCGCCGCCACCGGAGATCGACGACGAGTCACCCCCGCCGTGGGCGCGGGATTTTCGCGATGACCTAGGAGAACAGAGCGAGCCCTACGCCATAGCGCTCTACGACTACTGCACAGATCACCCCGAGGACTTGTACTTCTCGGTGAGTCCTCGCTTCATTGCTCCGATCGGCGACTGCCGCGTCGACTCCAATCCAAAGCCTAAGTACATATGCTATTGTTGTAATAGGAGTTACGAACGTATAGTATGTTAGCGGTCATAGGGCGGTTACTTACTTGCACTATGGTAATATCAATTTCATAACATGTAATTTACACAAGTCCGATAAGGGCGCTAAGCCTCCCGCCGGTCAGACTTGGCTCTCGGGGCCGAGGACCTGCCGAGGCCTCCGAGACGCGGGCGGGTCAGCGCACCAATTGAACGCGTCCATAATTGTGATGAGCCTGTTCGGCTCGCTCGCTAACTGTTAATTACCGCTTGGCGACTTATGCTGTGTCCGAGAGATTGTTCTTGTTCGCAAGACTAAGTATAGAATAATATTTCTAATAGAGAATATGAAGATAATGATGATAATAAACCTCTGGAACGAGCAGCTTTACTAAGAAAACCGCCCACAGCCTGTGCAATTCACACGCGACTCACCAACAACGCCCCATTTTCGGCGTGTTTTTTTATTAGAACGGAAATAACGAGCAGGAGGCTCACCTAGGGCAAGCGGTCCTCCGCCCATGGACACCCCCAGCCCTGGCAGAGCCTTGTATTTCTCTAACGAGATATACCTACTTTGAATGTACATATTTTATGTTGTGTTCGATAACGCTTCTGTGTTAAGTACAGTTTTTTATTGCGCCTCCTTGCGCAGTTACTGTAAGAGTTCCAGTGCCGCTTGGCATTCGGACGTACACGCCAGATGCATGTTTCGTGTCTCATCACAATGAGTTATTTCATTGCTGTTCCGAGAGTTTTATTTCAGCGCAAGGTTGAAACAATTTGCGGAACCATTTACATTCATATTTTATTCATGAGTTCAACGATTACTCCGAGATCTTTGCTTATAATTGCAAAGTGGCTTTGTAGGTAAGTAGGTAGGTACTCCCTGACCCGACATACTTCGCATTGTTTTTACTATTTCCCCTACCTCGCAACTCTTCCTCCATTAGATAGGACTTCTCTTTCTGTAAGATCTTAGTGTCTCAACGATTTTATGTAAAAAAAAAATTCAATAAGTCTCGACGATCTTGTGTGGTTTGCAGTGCAAGTACGCTAAGTATTTGACGCTGGTATTGGGTGAGTCCGTGCTACTTGACGAATCCCAGCGGGGGGTGGGTCAGAATAAGCTTCAGGATGATTATATTATAATTTTATTTGTCTGTCCATTCCGCCCTTCTTCGCGCCTAGCTATTCATCTGCACAAAGACGGACGCAAGAGACTATGGAACCCTGCAAGG
Organism: Delias oraia; assembly: GCA_018230265.1. Classification (NCBI taxonomy): domain Eukaryota; kingdom Metazoa; phylum Arthropoda; class Insecta; order Lepidoptera; family Pieridae; genus Delias; species Delias oraia. The sequence continues at coordinate 18,552 of DWCF01001870.1, read as the reverse complement.
TGTCGTGCAACAAATAATGACTCGTGGCCATAAGGCGGCGCTGGCAGTAACATTTAACGTCTCGTTTCAGGCCGGAACGAGAATAGCACTGATTCGGCGAGTGAACGATCAGTGGCTGAGCGGGCGGCTGGGGACGGGCACCGAGGGGCTCTTTCCCTCCTCCTACGTGCAGGTGAAGGTGCCGCTGAGGGACGCCAGCCGGCTGGCTAACGCTGTGGCGCTGTACGACTTCGAGCCGGCGCAGCAGGGCGACCTGCCGCTGGTCGCGGGCGACTCCATCACCATCTTAGCCAAAGTGTCCGACGAATGGTGCTACGGGGAGACCAACGGCCTCAGGGGCAACTTTCCGCTCAACTACGTGCGGATAAGCTTACTTCCAGGACTTTGCCAGGGTGGGCCACTATGGCCAGGGGCAGTGCCGTTACAGTAAGAGACGCGGTATATCCTGAAAGTGGATTTCGTGTAAACAATTCGGAGGGTAGGTGGTGAACCTAACAGTAACGCCAGAGTCGGTACTTTCATTGGTTTGTTGTTGCATAAAGGAGACAAACACTAAACAGATCTGATTTTAGGGAATTTTATAAGGAATGAAGGAATCGCTCAGCCAACGCTGCTCTCCATAATCAACATGAAAAATAATGCACGATGGAAGCAAAATGTACAGTTTATGACCGATTTTTTTTCCGGTAGCGAGTCGAATGTGACTGCGCATCGAGGTTGGAATGGTAGTAACGTGGTTCGAAGATCGAATGAGCCGATCTAAGCTCGGCCAGTTTTTAGATCTGTTATCCCTTCCACGATTGGGCACGGAAATATATAAATTTTAAACTATTTTAAGACGATTCTTTTTGTTATCTTTATTGAACCTTTTGCAACATAAATTAATTATTTCCAAACTATCTGCTGTTGTTCAAGGCGTGCACGACGGTACTATTGAATTTACAAAAATTTCAAACCATTTTACATGGCTGAAATTTTAATATGATATTATTTACGTATCTAAAAATCCAGAATTAATTTGCCAGACTATAATTCGGTTGTTATCTTTCTGCTAGATCGATCTAAAAGTGAAATAGTCCACATAATTTTGTACTTAAAAATATACATTTTAGTGAAGTTAACTTTTTTAACAGTAAAGAACGCGACCACTACCGTCAGCCAGACCGGTATTGTTCGTGCGGGAGAGCGTATCGAAAAACTGGCCGAGCTGAAATGCTTTCTCGAAAACGACTTAGGCACTGTACAAGAAAAGCCAAACTCCGCCACGTTCTATTCCGAACCTGTCTTTTATGTTTTGAACGATCCGCGCGCATCTACCATCTGTTGCCACAATTTTAAACCTGCGTCATGGTGGTTAGTTAAGTTAAGCAGCGCTCACGATTAGGGATGTGTGTCCAGACACAGAGTCAAAGGTGTGGCTTGCAATAATATTGTGGAAGCGATGTGGAACTTAGTAATAGCTGGTAGATGTAGTTAAACCAAGTCAGCCTAGTCCCTGTAAATATGTTATTTTGAACCGAATCAGTGTCGTATATCATCAATTAAGCTAGTTTTTATTGTTCGTATGAGTTTTATCTGTTATAGGAAATGTCTTGCAATAATTAAGTATTTACAATGTAGCCTTGACGTTCAGTTGTTTCGGTGGGACCATTTAGTGCCTTACTGTTGCGTCGATTGTAATTATATTTATTTGTGACAAAATATTGAAGTTGGATTGTTTTTTTAAATGCCCTCGGTCAGACTCTTGGCAGCAACGAGCGAACATTCAGCTGTCCACTCATGACCTATTTATATTTCATCTGTCCAGAGTTATCTGTTTTGTGCTCACCACAGCCTTAAATCATTTTTCTATGCATACACAGAAAACTATATTTTAAAATAAAATTTATGAAAATCTTATTAAATACTACAAGAGATAAAAACTTTGCTAAGCTGTGATACAAAAATGTTTCGCTTGAATTCTTACTGTAATAAAATATGTAAGTTACTGAATTGCAAGTTGGTTATTTATGTGTATTAAAACCACAAAATAACATTGCTGAGATTTATTATTTGAACAAAAATAATCTATATTTTCTGTAAGTACCTACTAAATTATTTACATTTAATTACATCTTAAAATCCACAAAACCCATTCACTTTTCAAGTGTTGCCATTTATTAAACAGAAGTGGCAAGACATTGTTCTCAATGTTCAATATTTGTAGCAACACTCCAAAAAGGTACTAGCAACATCCGCGTTATTAAAGAGTGGGACTACAATCTACATAAAATAAAAGTAGGATCAACCTGTCTGTACATTCCACATTCAATATTTTAATATTAAATTGGGAAAAGCTCCATCAACGCGGCTGACATAGAAGGTTTATCCGTCTAAACAAAGTGTGGTTATATTAAAAATTCACAACAATGAATTGCTATTGATTGATTTCCAAACAATTCAATTTCTAAACGGTATATTTGTTTAAATTACCTCTTGTGCAATTTATTATATGCAAAGGTAACAGCCACGAGCAGTAATCGGTATAATTGGCCAGTACACGCCTTTACCACCAGCGGGCCTCGGTGACATTCGAGCCTTGTGCACATGGGACGACTAGGGAACAGATGGCCCCTGTCTGTCCACCTCCATCCGCTTAACACAATATTCACTACAAACAATGACTTGACTAATAACACAGTCCAGTTAACATCCCTAACAGTAAATTTCCTCAATTCATTGGTAACTGCGTCCATTACATGATAGAAAACAGTTCTGGCACGGTTCGTGAAATTCAGAGTGCTCGAGGTTTCGGAGTCTGCCAAGCGGTGTTTGCATTGGAGAAAGCACCTGCACCGGCCGTGGAACAGAACCATCCGTTTAAATCTATGTGAAGGTCGGAAACAAACGTGTCAGTGGGTTGACATTCGACTAGCCTCCACTCGCGACGTGCACAACGCGGGCACGCAAAAGCAAAGGCAGCACTCAAGAGCCACTGAACGAGTCGCTCGACTCGAGACGAATTATTTTTACAGGTTCTGTTCTTCACGATGTATGGACTGTCAAAGATGGAGAATGTTTTCCATTAGTATTTTCGGAGATTATTGCGTTCGGCTAAAGGTCGAACGCTCACTTCTATGAACTGAACGAAATCAATTTTAATACGTCACAATAGTCGCACGAATCTGGAAAGCCTCAGCAGTCTTAGTGCGACCGACCTTCAGTGTCGTGGGAATTTATTGATCCATTATCTTAGTTCCCTTTGACAAACGACGAGCTGAAATATTAATAAAGCACTGACTATGAAAAGAAAGCAAGTCACAAGCAAATACACTTGATTACGAAACGGTAGCATCAACAATATTCCTGAGCCGTGTAATAAGTATCGGGTGTTGCCCCGTTCGGGAAGCTTCGAGAGCCGTACGTAAACAGATAGGCGTGCCTGAAGCAGTGGGGCAAGAGCAGCTCGCTGCGAGTCATCAGCCTCTTCCGCGGTACTGACAAATACATTACACATCAAGATAACGTTGCAATAACACAATCGAAGCTTCAATAACTATACACGATAAGCATTTATGTTTCTTCAACATCGGACGTTTTGTGTAACATCGCCTACCAACAATTAACAGAGCGCCTCGTTTTACAAGTTAAGTTAGTTTAATTATTCATAGAACATTGATGAAACATAAATGTCACAATTGATTTATTATTTACAAGAGGCTGCATCAAAAATTACATCGTTTTTGTGTTTGTGATAATATGACGATATTAATCGTTTGATCTCTGGTGCATTAGTCAGGCCTGTATATTGGTATTTTGGGTATAAACTCTATAAGTAACACATACTCCATCATGGATGATGAATCACAATGCTGCTTCGTGAGACGCCAGCGGAGGCCCAATTTGTGGTAAAGTCTGCTATTCTCCCATTCCAAGAGTTTGTTCAGAGAGTGTTGGGTCTGGAAATGAAACCATAATTTGAGTCCTGTAATTATCCTTTGGAACCTTTGAGCTTGAGAAATATATGTTTACCCTTTTACTAAGACAAATGACCGGCCAAAGAGAGCATCCAAGTGTACAACAGCAGCACATGCAACCACAGAAGAGCCACTTGACATTGACAGGCAAGGTCTTTTTCAGCACAGTATTGATCCGAGCTATAGTTGCTTGATACTCCTCAGGAGCCACTCGCGACTGTAGTCCAGAAGGAAATTCACCATTGAAGCGGTTACTCAGACCAAAGCTGAAATATACAGTTAATCCATGATACTATTAACGTTATTAATTAAATGTACCACACACTCCATGCAATACAGATACATTCATATGAATACTAGTTACATTAATTAAATGCCTAGAAACAGAGTAGGCAATCTTGCCTCATTCTTGGGTACTACTACAAACTGTAAGTTTTTCCACTGACACTGCTCATAAAAATAAAAAAAGCAGATAAGGCCTAGGTTTAAGTTACATTGCACGTATATAAATGTTATGTTAAAGATATAATAACTGTTGGATCCACATAAAATATATTTGATAATACATTGTCTTTACCAAATGTTTACATTTGCAACATTGGCATCATTTCTGTTTTCTTGATTTATTATATTCAATAAAGAAATGATTAAACCTCACACCATTGGAAGAGAAAGCATGTTGATATACACAACAAATGAGCATGAAAAAATAGACACATTTCTACCATAAAGTGGAATTTTAGATTGGTTTATGTATTTGACCTATTAAATAAAAATTATACACGACTTAATATAAATTTCGATTAAAATATAACTTATATAATATAATATGATCAATGTCCTCGTTCGTAATTTTCTACGTTCAATATCATCATACAGTTATCAATAATAGTTAACTCATTAAGTAGATCTTATAACTGAATAAAGGGTTAGGCTTAACATTCCTGAGAAGCATAAAGTGTAAACAGCTGATAAAATGAAATCTAACACTGTCATATTTCCAGCTCCGCGAACAATGATGGGGTCAGGCACTAATGTCACATGCGTCTCCTCTATATTTTCCTCAGGATCTGTTTCATCCTGATATATTGCATCAAAATCTGCCATTTCCCTTAATTACTAACACAATAAATAAAAAATAATTTATGTTTAAAACACATAACAAAGCACTTTGTTTGGTGGCTTTTTTTACGATAATTAAAAACTAGGTATCTTAATAGCTGGTACTTGGTTGTCAGTTGTCATTTGGGTCACTTTTTTTGTATTCGCCCTAAAGGCAGACTTAAGTTTTTCGTCAATACTGTCTACTCTACGTACACGATTATAATACATATTAAAACATTTGATTTTATGAATAGACCCATAATAACAACTTTCTGTCTGCCTTTAATTTACTATATTCAGGACGTGCTTAAATTAATTTTGTTATTCTTTGCATTAAAATTTATAAAGAGTTATCTTGCAGGGTAGTAATTCTACCACTTCCTTTAATCGTGCGCGTTGTCAAACCGAAATTGTTTAAAACTATACGTAGAAAAAAATATATTTTGCGTTCGTAGTTGTGGATTGTTATAGAAGCTATGATAATATCAACTTAACAACATTAAGAACTGAACACATTATATAATGGTTCAGTATTACGACTGTATAACATAAACACATTATTTTGAAATACCTTTACCAACATTGGCCAGTTACTGTTTTTGATATGTAGATTAGAGGTTGCAGGTATACTGCAGATTAGAGGTCTTAAAGCATGCGGGAGCATTTTTTAAGTCATCCGGTCCACACGTGAACATTCCATTATACTGATGAATGTGTGCATATCACAATGATATGCTAGTATCAATACCTTAATGCAGCTATGATCTAAAAACTTTGAACGCTATGTCAAGCAGAAATATGAAGTTAGTATTTAGCCTCAAATTAATATTAAATAAATCAGATCGAATTACATATTCAAACTTTGAGTGACACTTTTGTTTTTGACACAGTAAATGAATGAATGTTAGATTCGTTCGTAATTTTTAATCCAAATAATAATTATCTATAATTCATATAATTAAAAGTGCTCGATAATAGTATATATATTTATACCATTTAATATTACCGTTCTATTTTGACGGGCTAGTAATTATTGCTAGTAATTTTTTAACAGGAGCATTTAAAAGATAGTTTTTATATGAATATTAGAATGTGAAATAAAGTTTTGAATTTTTTAAATCAAACAATTTCATTATCAAAAATCTTTTTTGCACTTTTCTTTTAGATTGAATCAATATTAAATGCAAAGTATGAATGTCACTAGTTGTATTGTATTGCAATGTAACAACAATAATAGAGTTTAGCTGTAATGGCCGTATGGCCACTGAGTCGTCAAAAAGCCTCGCTCTTCAAAAGACTTGCAGCTCCGCAGGACAACATATTTCCTCTGTTTCTAGCCCTTCTTTGAGAGCCTCGTAGCGAAGTAGCCTTATAAACCTGTCTCGAAGCGAAATCTTTACTCGATCGGTGTAATCGTATGCTTGGTCCCCGATCCGAATATTTTATTTTATAATTTAAATTAAAAAATAAACGAATAAAAGAAAATATTATGCATAAAACTAAAGGCCAGTTGTCAATGAGTCTTCAACGAGTATAAAAAGGCCTGTGCTAATTCATTATCGGAAAATTAGATAAATGATTCGGCTTTTTAGCGACGCGCTGGATCTCACTCACCAGAGTTCTGGCGAAAATGTCCATCCAATATATTGCAAAGACGCGCAGATTACCATTACCGTCCCATGCGAAAATGAATGAAGAAATGCTTTAAAATTCTTGTACTTGCACCTTTTGTGTCTTCTCATTGGCGAGATATGTGGAGCTTTTGCAGGAAGAAATTTCATATGTCAGCAAGCTTTAAAAATGCTGAAAATGAGGTGACCGTTTTAAGGCGTTTACCTCAAGCTATAGGAGGCGCCTTCCAAGTCACTGCGACAGCACGCGCACGTCACATAAAAAGTGTACGCGACAAGTGGCCCGAGACTAGTTCCTGTCCACCAACCGATTCTCAAGTTCAAATTGCAAGATGCGTGCACTCACTGCATTTTTTAAAATTATATACAAGTGATCATTCTGAGGTAACAATAAAAGAATAACAAATTACTGTAACCGTTGTTTAGATGATATTTAACATTGGAAAAATACTTTAATGACTAAAACGAAATGTTTTGAACAGCCTTGAAGTTAAAGCAAGTCGTGGCTCTGTTAAAAACTAAATGAAACTGGCGACCGGACAGAGCTGAAACCAGTAGCCGCAGCCGCAGCGCTTGGGGCAGCCCTGGTGCAGCCACATGTACTCCAGGTGCATGTCCAGCGGGTCGCAGAGGCAGGCCAGCAGCCGCATCGACATTGCGCTCGGGATCAGGTTCGGGCACTCCCACGTGCCGGGGCCTGCGGGAACAAAGCCACCTGCGTCATATCTCTTTAGCAAAATTCACTTATACTTTTACAAATATATAAATTGAATACTTTTCGTATAATTCTAGAACAAACGATGTCACACAACAGCTGCCAAGCTGTAGGGGTTTACCGTCCCAAGCACAGAGGGCACGGCGCGTGGCGGCGCGGTAAGGCGCAGCAGTTTCCAGTTTAGTTGCAACCGACACTCGGCGGCTCAGACAACGTTTGTTTATGCAAAAGGCAGTCGAGATTGCCGAGGCTGCCGAGGCTAGCGCTCGCCGTTACTTATAGAAAACGCGTGAAACGAGCGAAGCTTGAGCAGTCACCTTTTTTAATAGCCATGATGCGGAAGGGGTCGCAATCCCCGGCGAGGTGCGCCAGCATCTCTTTCTTCTCCGTGCCCGTCAGCTGGTCCAGCGTGTCGTGGAACTGGCCGTAGAACCGGCCGCCGCGCCGGATGTCGCGGCCGTGGCCCGCCAGCGCCTTCAGTAGCCGCAACGACATCCTTCAATGAGTGCTCTTGGCAATCAAAAGCGACAGCAAACGCACAGGACTCGTAACCACTCGAAACCACCTCTTTTGAAGAAGACTCACACTAAGCTTAGCGTTAAAAATGGAGCCAACAGAATAATTACGACGTATTTTTTGACTCAAGATATACCTACTTCGAAAATCTATTGTAAAATTGGAGGTTTCTTAATTATAAATATACCTAACTTGTTTTAAATTGAAACTGGCTTCTGATTTTTGCCACACTTAATTAATATAATTTAATCTTTAATTAAAATATTTTTCAATACTAACCTTGTACACGAATTGAGACTTTTACTATGACATAAGGTACATTTGCGTCAATGTTTTTCTCGAATCGTCTCGAAAGCGCACATTGTGTGATGCCAGTTACACTAACTGTTACACAAACTGTCCATGCGTTCTTTTTATTACATCTTGATTAGAATTATGGGATTTGCATTTCAACATACTGAAATAATAAAAACGATTTTCTTTAGATTCAACAACTATAAACAAGCTTCGAAAGGAAACGAATCGCTCCAGCAAATTTGCAACAGCTGAAGTACAATGTCGAGACGCGGAGTCAAGGATTTCGCCCAAAGAAAGCCGCTGCCATTGCAATGAAAGTGATCTTTTTGCGGGGCTGATCTTGGCTCTTTCGATCTCGTTTCGTATGGAATGACTTTTAGAATGACATTAAATGACTTTTACTAACCATTACATCTTATAAAACATGTGCCTCTAAAAGTTAACCGGTTTATATCGCGTAAGCCACTGTACTGCCATAATGCGGCGCCCGAGGAACCAAGCGTTGATATATACGAACAGTGTGCTGTGCGCCACATTCTGACCGAAGTCACTCGTCACCCCGCAAGATGGCTTTCCAGGTAGGCAAGCGAGGTGGCCGCGGTGATTCGGCCTGTTGCGTTTCACCAGCTAACATCGGTTTCATTTTCAGTTGGCAGTTCTTGTGTGAACCTTCGCCGCCGCTCAGGCCGGACTTATTTCTCCGCTGACTTACGCCGCACACCCGGCACCAGTCGCCTACGCCGCCGCTCCGCTGTACCAGGCTGCACCCGCGGACCGCGCCGGCGCCGACGAGTACGACCCGCACTCGCAGTACAAGTTCGCCTACGACGTGCAGGATGCGCTCACCGGCGACTCCAAGAGCCAGCACGAGGATCGCGACGGTGACGTCGTGCAGGGATCCTACTCCGTGCTGGAGCCCGACGGCCACAGGCGCACTACGTCGACTACACCGCCGACCCGCACAACGCATTCACCGCCGTGGTGTGCCGGGAGCCCCTCGCCGCCAAGGCCGTGGCGCCTATCGTCGCTAAATTCGCATCCCCCGTCCACTACCACGCTGCGCCCCTCGCCTACTCGGCCCTCGCCTACCACCGCTGAGCCCTCACCTAGTCCACCGCTCACGTCATATATAAGTATTTATTTTATGTAAGACCACAATAAATTGCTCAATCCTCATCTATGTCTTTTTATGAAATATACTTACAAAGTACTATTGTATGTAACTTTAGAAATAACGTGTAATCAAAAGAAAAATACAAAAAGAAATTGCGGAAAAGCTCACCAAAATTACATTTTGCGAATCAATTAAAAATCGCTGGAAGCTGGCTGCGGAGCGGTCTTCTTAGTTGTTACACATCTGACACGAGAAGCTTGTATACTGTACATCTAATGTATATTTATTTATTTTGACTGTAAATATGTACATATGTATTGTATATGTAGCTGCTTCTTGAGATGCTTAAGGATCTGTTGATTTTATTCATGTAGTGTTGACATAAAACGTATCCTTTTAATGTATAAAATGAAGATATACCGATATAGCTAAGTGGTCCTCGAAATGATGCCGCGCACCAACACTCTCTGGAGTCAGCTGCCAGCAGGGCTATTAACAAACGATTGCGGTGCGGGGAACTTCAAGTAAAGAGCGTACCTATTCCTTAAGGACTACAACGCACCCACGGCGCTGCAAGCGCTAGGGGTGGCCAATGGACGGAGGAGCGCTTACCCTGGGTGGCTCACCCAGCTCCTGCTCGTTTGCCACCGTTTTTATAGAAAAAAATAATTGACATCGGGAAAATTATTGTTTTTAATGTGAAAAAGTTGGGAAGCAAGGATTCGCTTCCTGTTTGCTCTTGGCCTTCGCTCTCCTTCTCCAAATCGTGGCGTAGCGAGCAATCATTCACTTTTATGTAATAAACGCGCTTTCTGTAAAATATAATTCGTCACTGCTGCTTCAATGTCCTTTCCGCCATTAGCTTTTCCAGAAGCCCTTATGCTTATAAACCCTTAATGGTTTGGCAATTCTTTTTCTAATAGAGATTTGGAATATAAGGTTCTTTAATAGTTTTCTACTCCCCGCCATAGCTGGACTGGTCCTTGGACCCTATTGTACTAGCTCATTTTATCTCACTTTTATTTTATGGTATAGCAGACAACGGAGCAGGCTTTCGTATATGGTAAAAGAACATGGCTGCCCATCGACAGCCGCACCACAGTCCGCGCATTGGTTGTTTTGCTGCCATTTTAACCGGCAATTTTTAGCGGCATTTATAAGGGCCTCCGATATCACACTCACTCAACGAAACACAGTAGAAGCACCGTTTCATGTACAACTACCATTTCACGCTGAGTATTCTGAGCCCGTGGTATCATTTCGGACGAGCCGGTCCAATCATGCCTCCACATATGGCTTAACATAGTTCTCCCACGGGTCTGATCTCCAATGACTGAATGTGTTGTTAGCGCAAATCGCCAGAATAGTTAAGCCGATTTTTCTAATTCTGCTTTTAAAAAGACTGTATTAATTTCCTGAAAGAGTATAAAAACACACTCTTCTACTACTCCCATACAAAGGCTTCGTAGTCAATTTGATCTAGAATGCGACGACTTCAAGTTGCAAGTATGGCGGAGAGACTCCGGGAAGGAATAACAATTGTCGGATTACTAGATTGGAAGTTCATTAGTATTGTGTTCATAATTAAAAGAAAACCCGAGATGGCATAACGTGACTCTATTCAAAGCTCATAGACAAGAGCACAGACAATATTAGCAGTGGTATGTGTTACGAATAGTATTGTGGCAGCCGCTAAAGATGGACCAGAAAACCATTAGTACCATAATAGTGCGTCGGGTGTTGGCTTGGGCAGGTTCGAAGATCGCTAAGCTTACTCCATGGGACCCGACGAAGTGTCGAGCAGAACGTCCGCCGTGTCCACTGCTCGTCCTTACATAGAAGCGCTACAGACGAAGCCGATGGCTTGCTTCGTCCTGCAGTTTCACAACGTTGGCCCAAAGTGAAAAAGACAAATCCTGAGCCGTTTGCCAACTGCGGCTCATTAGCAATTGCGAGCACAGCGCCGCGCCGTCCGCGCAATGCTAAGCGCGCTCTTGGCCCACTGCCGCCGCCTATATATGCGCCGCAGCGCCTCACTGCTGCCTACTCGCCCCCGGCCTCCAATCCGATCTATTCCTCCGACAATGGCTTCTAAGGTAATTGCTTTTCATATTTACGAGACGTGCCGCCCGCCATGGGCTTCAGCGTTCCGAGAGCAGGCCGGGCGTCGCTCCATCCACCGACCGGTCACCCACCCTCGGATCTTTCCACTGAAATCATTTTTAATTATAATTTATTATTCACTCGCTTCTAATTCTGGCCCTTATGAAACTTGCAAATATTGTCTTAGAGTTGAGTATTCATGATAACACGTGAGATCCGAAAAGCGCGAACCATGTGTGGAGCGCAAGAGGGGCTGGCCTAAGCCTAGCCATGAACTCCAACGTCGACAATTCATTCGCGCAACATCGCTTTCCCGCTCAGCCATTGCGATCTGTTTTAGTTGATCGTGTTGTCCTGCTTGGCGGCTTTCGCACGAGCCAGCGCGCCGGTGGCTGTGGCCGCGCCCTTGGTGGCGGCCCCCGTGGCAGCGCGCCTTGAGGAGTTGGACGCCTTGCCGCAGTATAGGTTCGGCTACAACGTGGCCGACTCGCTCACCGGCGACTACAAGAGCCAGCAAGAGCAGCGGGACGGCGACCTGGTGCAGGGCTCGTACTCGCTGGTGGAGCCGGACGGAACCCGCCGCATAGTCGACTACTCTGCGGACTCGCTGAACGGGTTCAACGCGGTCGTGCGCAAGGAGCCCCTGCTCGCCGCTGACCCAGCGGTCGTCCCCGCGCGCTTCGTGGCTGCCCCGCTCGCCCCTGTCGCGGCCGTTCCAGTGGCGCGCTACTCTACCGCCGCAGCCTACGCGCCGTACGCACCTCCGACAGCGAGACTTGCGGCCTATAGCGCTCCGCTGGCGTACGCTGCCCCCGCGAGGCTCGCGGCCTACGCCTCTCCGTTGGTAGGGGCCGCCGCTTGAGGCTGCTTCCATCGTTGCCTGAATCACTCTTACGTAGCTTTTCATACCGATCTGGATTTGGCCAATAAAATTCTATTAGTGATAACAAAAGCCTTTTATTAAACGTGATGCGACAAGCATAGCACTTTTACATGAATTTGTGCGATATTCGTATTAGTAGCACTCAGCACGTAATTGAACACTCGATATCATTTTCTGAACCTCAAAGCATAAGCATCGAGGCTCTATAATCCAAAAGTAACAATATGAGCGACTATTTGTAATGCTTACTTCTTTAGCAACAAAAAGAGAAAATAAAGAATGACAAAGGCTGTCATGGGCGAGCGCGCTTGGCGCTGACTCCGTGCGATTTTGTAGTCGAGCCGCGAGGGTGGAAGAAAGAAAAAGCAGAAATGGAAGAGAAGCAGCTGTACGGAGCGCTGACGGTGTACCGCGAGAGGGGAGCGCACCTGCGCCGCCTGGAGCAGTTCGAGAAGGCCAAGGCGTCGTACGACGAGGCCTTCCGGAGCGCCCCCGACGACGTGCGGATGCTCACGGGCCGGAGCCAGGTGTGCGCCGATGCCGTGCGGCCGGAGCAGGCTTACGCCGACGCAGAGCTGGCGCTCAAGCTGGAGCCGCACAACATGAATGCCCGCAACATGCAGGCGCGGGCTATGTACACCATGTCGGACTTCGAAAGGTCGGTGGTGATGAACTTCCGAGGCTCGCGCAACAGGCGCCAGCCGCCCTACTTCATGGAGGGAATCAACCAAGGCCTCGAAACCATACAGGACTGTATCGGAGTGAACGCGGGTAATGTCATGGTGGAGTTCTTGCCGCTCATCAAGAGGCTGGAGGCGGCGCACCCTCCCGGGGAAGAGTCCCAGAAGCCCTTGCACGTGTCTCGTATTCCTAAGCCTGAGCGAAAACGCATGCTCACTCAGATGCAAGCCAGAATGCATTTAACTTTGTCGCGAGTCCTGGCAATGAAGTACCTAGGGCCCATGGCGTATGATAAGTTTTTCCTCACGCACATGGTAATCGATCCGAGATTAACTTCGGCCAACGCGGGAGGAAGCAAGGAGCTAAAGCTGATAGTGAAAGAGGCGCTCCGGTCGCTCACGGAGCGGCAAGACATGCTGCGAGCGCAGCGGCCTTATTACACGATCAGGCTGTCCGAGAAAGCGGACTCCAAGCACCAAAATAAGTACAAAGAGGCGGTTTTGGAGAAGGAGCGCGACATCGGAGCCAGGACTTCGGAGAGGCTGCTGAAGCAGATCGAGCGGAGCCTGCGCGAGGCGCGTGTGATGGCCGTCATCGCGCAAGCCGAGCGCATGCAGTTGTTCCTGGACAACAAGACGCCGCGAACGCTGCCCGACAAGGACCTGTACATCGACCGCCTGTACCGCGCCGTGGGCGAAGCCTACCTGGCGCAGCACCGGCTGTCCTACACGCTCAGCGAGCGCGGCAACCGGCGCCGCATCGCATTCCTCATGGGCCTGCCCGTGGGTCGGCCCAAGTCCTTCGACTCGGTGATGGCCAACTACCCCTACAAGTTCATAGACATCAAACAGGCGACAGACAAAGTGACAGCCACGCTGGAAATGTGTGAGAACTCGACCATGAAGTGTTGGCTGATGTACGAACTGGCTCGGCTGCTCTGCACACAGAAGAACTACGCCTTGGCTAAGTTTTACGCGAAGAGGTGTCAACGCGAGGCGCAAGAGATCAGTAACGTGACTTGGTGGCTCAACGGGCTCTTTGTGCTCATGAGCGGCGACATGCAGCAGGGGAATGCGAACGAAGTGAGAATTCAGGTAGAAGAGGCGTATGAGTACTCCAAGAAGTTGCAAGACCCTGAAAGAGTGCAAGCCTTCCTGAGTAAATGCGCAGAGATGGCCTCCGAGACGGTGTCTTCGGACGAAAGGAAGGCGATAGTGCAGCGCGAGAAGCAGATTTTGGGGGTGATGGACGAAGTCCAGAAGGTGGACACCAGTGTCTTGTTTAAGCGTATGTCCACGGTGCCGGCGGGCCGCCGCTTCTCCGTGCTGCCGCGGAAGCCCGAGGCGGGCGAGAGCCGCGCCGAGCGCCGCCGCCGCCGCCAGAGAGGACTCTCCGTCATCCCGGGCCCCGAGCAGGCCCTGCCGCCCGCACCCAAGTCCAAGACGCTCGGCTTCCAAATATTTGATATTTAATCTTTTTCATTTCTGGCGTTCTTTGATATATTAAATACATGTTCATTTTATTTTATTTAATTACTTATAGGGCGTTTATTTAATAATTTATATACAGTATGGCATGACTTGTTTCTCTTAATGGTGGTACAGAGGGTCTAAGTACGCTAGGGGAGCAGCGTGGACGACTGGCGCAGCGTGCTAGCTCTTGGAGTCGCCGGTGAGCGCGTTCTGCACGTCGTAGGCGAATAAGAACTGCGGGTGCGGCGCCGGCGCGGTCGATGGGGGCAGCCTGGTACAGCGGAGCGGCGTGGTAGGCCGGAGCGACGGCGTAGGCGATGGTAGCAGCTGGCAAAAGTGCAGGGTTCGCGGCCGCTACCAAACAGGCCAAAACTACGAACTGAACAATTACTTTGTTGTAAACCATTTGCAATTCTTGAACGCGATCGTCATTTTATAATACAAACACAAATGAAGTATTCATCTCTCTTTCCTACATATTATCGCAATTGATTTGTGCCTTAAAATGAAAATAGTGGCGTTGTACCTTGAAAGCGATTTTAGGTTCGGTATGATGAGATACCAAAATGTACAGCTGAGATGAATGCACGCGGTCTCTTATATGCGTAGATGTGGGCCGCGGTCAGCTTCGGGACGTCAAGGGCGCGTCACTGGAAACCGAACCACGCCAGTTGAGTTTTGTACTTTCGCTTTCGAGGCAACGGCTAAGCAGCGCCAAGGTCGCGCCGCGTCCTACCGCCATTCCCTACTAACTGGGCGCCGTCCGGGAAAGGCTGTTAAGGTGCTTGAGTTGTGATGTGCTGGAAGTAGCGCTGCAGGCAGAGTGTGCCTAGCAAAAGGACACAGCTGATAAGGATGAACTTCGCATTCAGCCACGATGTAGCCTGCAGCTATGAAACGAGATAACTCCTTGGAAGAGAGCAGGAATGCATATAAAGTAAATGTACTTACGTATTCATTATGGTTTTTTTTTAATTTATTCAGGAACAACAAACCGTAACATTATAAAACTAGACAATAACTAAGAGATAACAAAATGCACAAACTTGATAATGATGCCACCGAATACGCTGTTCGCAAATTTAAAGATACAAAATGACGATTATGACGCTAGAAGATAAAGTAGGCACAGGATGGGTACTAAAAGTGAAACAAATTAGGAGTTGGTGAGCGTGAAAGTTCACAAGGATTGTGAATCCAGATTATTTAAATTTACATAATGAACATAACCCGTTAGCCTTCCCATGGTTCTTCCCGCCTTCCGGCATAACTGACCGAATCATTGGGAGGCGCCCCCGGTACTTGCTCGAGCCTCTTGCCCGGGGTGCGCTGCTTGACTCCCTACAAATTTTATAATCCGTCCCATTCTCTCTTACACTTACATAATGAACAAGAAAAAAGATAAATTTCAACAAATAGTTTATTGTGCAACGCAGTGGCGTGGCGTGCGAATCGGCGACTGCAAGCTGACCTGTCCGCCAGGTGGCGAGAGGCGAGAGCAAATGATAAATGGTTGGAGGCCGCCACGCACAAAGCAGCTTCTTGGGACTATCGCACATATTTTTACTATCTTAAAATTACTACTGTGCAT
Organism: Delias oraia; assembly: GCA_018230265.1. Lineage (NCBI taxonomy): Eukaryota > Metazoa > Arthropoda > Insecta > Lepidoptera > Pieridae > Delias > Delias oraia. The sequence goes on along the minus strand of DWCF01001870.1, from coordinate 2,489 downwards.
ACAATATGGTTGACGAAAAGCGCACCGCGAGCGGCGAGCTGCTTCGGGAGCTGAGCACGCCGCCGCAGAGGCAGCTCGGCCTCAGCACATCGATTCTTCAATTGAAAAGGCCGTGGTACAAGTTCATTCGTTTAATTACAGATTAAATAACGCGTAAAAAAACTTAGTTATATAAACAAGCAGTCAACAAGAAACGGAAATAATTCATCTACCAGTAGTAAGGACTAGTTAGCCGGGGCGCGTAGAAGGGGGCGGGAGCAGGTGCATATACGGGGGCTCTTGCGATGGGTGCAGAGTATAGTGGCGCTGGTGCTACGTAGGGTGCAGGAGCTACGAGAGGAGCGCGGGCTAGGATGGCGGCGCGCGCTACGAATGGCGCCGCCGCGGGCGCGAAGAGAGCTGCCGGTACGGGGGCACGTGCGACTGTTGGGGCCGGCGCTGGAGCTAGCACTGGATCTGTAGCCACCGGGGCGACGAGCCGAGCAGCGAGCAGAGGCTCGCGGCGGACGACAGCGTTGAATCCGTTGAGGGGGTCGGCGGCATAGTCCACTATCCTCTTTGTGCCGTCGGGGTCCACCACCGTGTACGAGCCGGTTACGAGGTCTCCGTTCCTGTGCTCCTGGTGCCCCTTGTAATCGCCGGTGAGCGCGTCCTGTACGTCGTAGCCGAAGGAGTATTGCGGCAAAGGGTCTCCGCGCGCCGCCATTGGCACGGCGGTGATGCTGGCGGAGGCCACGCCTATCGCGCAAAGGAATACTGCAATCTGTAATTCAGAATCAACTATAATTTTATACTCAGCCTGTTTTATAATAACTAGTCCACATCTTGCGGTCGATCGTTGTCGATTCGTTGAAGAGGCGCCCCGGAATGTCAAGTCCGTTATTGAAGTTGACTGATTATCAATTCGATCACATGAAGGTTGAGATTTTGTGGCTGGCCGATTTGAAGGTGGCGGGAAAAGAAAATCGCAGGTGACGAAAAAGGGCCGCTTGTCAAGAGCGGCCCATTTGTATGCGCTCAGCGCATTTTGTTTTTAATTCTCACATATTATTGTTACGTTGCTTGACTTATACAAAGCCTTAAATATTCTGTCCGTCCCTCGCTCACGTCCTTGCGCACTAAGAGACAATCCCCGCGTGACTTTAGCATCCTAATGTTGAATGGGACCAGCGAGTGAGCTGAGCTCATGAGGCAGCAGACAAAGAGATCGCTGCCACAGCCAACTGTGACAGCCGCAGATGAGCCAATTTGTCGAACCGCTAATGAAATTAACTAACAAATATTTTAAATAGTTTTATTTGACTATCTACTGTTAAAATATTTCTATTCATGTTTTCCCTTACTTTTGCCTTCAAAACAAAAGTTATAAAACAGTTTGGACCTTATTTGTAATTAGAATCCGTTGACAATCAGTTACACTACACTGTAAACAGTTGCGTCAGGCTGGCAAGGCACCCGCGGCCAAGCTCGGGCCAGGGATTTCCATGGGCGGTGAGCTTGCTGCTCGTTTGGCCTTCTTTTTTACTATATAACAATAAGGAATAAAATGTCAAACTTACGTTGGTGTTCATGGCTGCTGGCTTGGGAGGGTGGTGGTGGTCGGGCCGGAGGCGCACTGCGAGGAGGCCGGGGCGAGGCGCGTTATATATCGGCGCATGCGCAATCCGGTACGTGAGCACCATACATACTCGTGGCCCATCGAAGAAAGCGCGTTACGCCACCGAATACCTTTTGTATAACGCCGCAATTGGAGCACTCGCTCGCACGACGGACCCGCGACTCGTCACCTACCCACATACACGCACGGCGTCACTCTTCTCGGGGCTCGGCTCGTGAGTACTCTCAAGCAGTGTTGAGGCGATCATAAGTGGCTATGGGCTCCTGTGTGATATATCTATAGCAGCGCACGTCACACTTGTCTGGCCAAGGGCCACACTTGACAATTGACCATCTGTATGAGGGCCGGGCCGCAGAGTATGTGAAGATGTTTCAAGAGCCTTTACACACTTATTCATACTAGTTTTCTAAATACGAAAGAGTGTGTATGTATGTGTATTAGTTCTCTACGCTTAAAACACTAAACCAATTTACACGATAACCGTCGTCTTCCGTAGAATTCGCATACAAAATCGGATGTTGATTTAGTTTATGATTATGACATGAAAGTAGGTTATGTCGTCACTATTAATTCAATTGACATACGTGCGAGCTGCAGTTCAACGACCACGGGTCTATAGTCTCTGCGTTCTGTTCATAAAATGTTATAATCATTTTCTTTTAGCTTAATTAATTATATTAAATTGTATAAATCGAGAGGTGATAATTATAAACTTTAATTGTCGTTTTATAAGATAACTAACTGACCCGACAAACGTTGTTTTTGTCACTGTGTGACTAAGAGCGGTGTTGCCAAACCAAAGTAACCGACATTGCCCGCCGTATTAGTAAGTTGAAGTGGCAATGGGCTGGCCACATCGCTCGACGAACCG
>DWCF01001869.1:0-27209 GCA_018230265.1 Delias oraia | reverse complement strand
CCGGCTTGTCAAGTGAAAGCACAGTCTCACAGAATGCTCAACGTGAATCGGTACTTGTACTGTGTTTCGCTGAGTTTGTGAGGATATCGGAGGCCCTTAAAATGCCGCTTAAGTGCGTGCTTAACTCCAATGCGTGGAGTGTGGTGGTCCATGGGCGGCGGTCCATGGAAAAAAGTTCTAGAGTTTAAAAATGCAAATAAAAAGGTCCACGACATATATCTCTCATATTTATATGGCAAAACAACATTTGCCGGATCTGGTAGTTATATTTCTAGTAAAAGTTGTTGTTCACAATATATATAACCGGTTTTCATATTTTTTTATAAATATTAGCATTGCTTTACCTACGGCAATACTTTTATGATCATAATAAATAACTTAACTGCTTTTGGCGTAAATCGCTTTACCAAAAGTTGTTGCAATTTATCGATTTATATATGTACCTATGTATATTTATTTGATAATTAAACACTTATCGTTATAAAATAGGTTTATGTATTTCAGGAAGAGAAGAAATCACTAAAAGAACGACTTCAAGCGATACAAGAAGTGACGCAGACTGTTCAAAATGCAATTGGTTACGTAGCTTCTTTGGGGGAAGCTGTCAAAAAGTTAGTTTTGACAGTGACGCAATATAATCTATATACCGACGTTAAGTGTCAAATGCGTGAATGTTTCGCGCCAACGCAACATCGAGCGCGTTGTTTTGTATGATTTTCTAAAGATTATATATTTTAGAAATGTTGTGCAAAATTGGTTTAGTTTTTAACATAAATGGTCAGTAATGTGCATAGTTAAAGGAAATGGAAATCATTCAGTGAAATATAATCAACATACTCAATAAAACTCAAGTAAAATTAATATTATGTTTACTATTGAAGAAATTATCATTATCATTTTAAAAACCAACTTCATTAAACAAACCTAAGTCTAAAATATTCCTAAATTACTGTTTTTATTTATAAATCAATGCATCTTTCTTAATTATTATTTATATAAAACAAAAATCCTTGCCTTTTATATAAAATATATATATATATATATATAATTTATATCAATGGCATTTCCATTATTAATATAAATAACATCAGAGAGTTCCTTCAAAGAACCAATTATACGTATTAATTTACATACATACAATATTCATTGAAGTGTTTCATGAGATAATATATCATCTATTTCGATTTTGTATAGACTACAAACTACATTTAAGTATATGTCTAAAAACTCAGTCAAAAAGAACAGCCACATAATCCTTATATTATTATGTATTCATTATAACAAAAATATAATTATTATTTAATTTCTTTCCAGCCTAATGAATTTCACAGTCCCATATCTTAGTTATTTGGCGATTATGATGCTTTTTGCCGTAATGCTGGTACTCTATGTGATACCATTGAGATATCTACTCATGGCTTGGGGTAAGCGAGTATTTATATTTTTCTACTATCAATAAAAATATCTCTGGATAGTAGCTTTGTACAGGTGTACAATTTGTGGTTTGAATCTATTTAAATTGGTGAAAAATTAATGCAATATTTGAGTTAATTTCGATTTAACTGTCAGTTGTCAATTATTTTTTAGGGTTGCCAACAGTTACTACATAAATGGCGGCAATTTTAAAACAATCGTTAATTTTGGAATGCCTCTTAAAAATTATATTGTATTTATAAACCATTTCTTCACTGTTTTAAATAAAGTTTATAAATAAATATGAAAATTGACTTTACAACCAAAAAGAAGTTCTATAACTCTTAACATTTTAAAATTTTGTTTAACTTGAATACTTTCTTTAAAAAATATCTCAATGGGAATGATTTCATTAAAAAATCAGTGACTGATAGTTTTGTGATATTTTTAGGTGTCAACAAGTTTACAAGGAAAATCTTGAGGCCTCATACAATACCAAATAATGAAGTTTTAGATTTATTATCACGAGTACCGGATGACGAAATATTAGTTAGTATATTTTATCTGGAATTTTAATGTTCAAACGAGATTTAGTTTGACCATATTATATTCAAAATTCTCATGGCTGAAGGGGCTTGTAATCTTACGCAACGTTATGGGCCTCTGGTACAATTCCCGGTCTGAAAAGAATTTATAAATTATATTTGGCCTTGGAAGTCTTGGCAGTATATGGCTGATAGACGCAACACTGTCCCTTCTATTGGAAAGCTGAAACATTATTAGGACCTGTTCATCCGGAACCATGAGCTCACTGTACAGTAAACATAGCGTTATATTTTACTGGTTCTGTAAATTGTACCACTTAAGCGGTGTAAAAAATCAGCAACACAATATAAAAAAAGGGTCCATGAGCGGTGGTAATCGTTTATATCCAACGATAAACTTAATATAGTTAATTCTTTACAGTTAGACGTAAGAGAATTGAAAACGCACCCGAGCAGCGAGCGACGTGATGCGAGAAAAAAGCACAAAACCTCGTAGCATTCATTTAAAATACGTGAACGCATCAAAAGTTGTATTGGATCAACGGAATAGGGGCTGCTCAATGTTTTTAATAGTGGGCTAAAATGGCCCATTTCGACGTTTTTGCAGGCCACAGACGCTTATTTTAGTTAGTTTTGGGAATTTTCCCACCAAGATCCAATAAATGTTCACTACGTACTCAATTATCTTTAAAAAAATATCCACGGACATAAGGTCGAGCAGTTTTAGAACAGAGTAATAACGAATCTTAAGAATATATAATACTATAGCTATCAGAACAGAATATAAAACCTACTAATGACATGTCAAACTTTTCCATATGTTTCGTATCAGTGATTCCAAATTTCTGGTTCGCGGAGCTCAGGGGTCTACGAGTCTATGTATGGGGGTCTGCAATGTCAACCCTGGACCAAACATAAATGCTAATAATAACTAAAACATCGTATCTGAGTTTTTTGCTGTTTAAGAAGTCCGTGAAAACTGTCCTTGAATCCCTAGGAATCCGTGACTCAAATAGGTTGGGAGTCGCTGGTATACACTGTCGAATAACGAACCTCTTTTTCTCATGTCAACTAACATGATAAACAATTGTTAACCAAGAATCCTTCAGACATTGTCTTAAAAAATATGCCATATCAACAAATCCTACACGTACTAATTTTCTATAATTTCTTAAATTATATATAATAACAAAATTTCAATTCCTGAACTGTTAAATTTCAATATTATAATTCCAGTTATTAAGTTTTCCCATATGTATAAGTATAATAAAATAGTTGTAGAGTGATTGAAACGTCCAGAATGAAAGAGGTGTGATGGTATTAAGATAGAAATCGACTGAAATTAGACACTTATTTAGAAGTAATTTCTTTAGCTGTTTTTTTTTAATTTCGATGTTTCATATTTCTTTTATTATCTTTCCTTAAGTAGATTAAAAATTAAATTAGTATATATTTTCGTTTCAACTATTGAGCTATTTATTAATAACAACAAATTGTATGTCTATTGTTTAATTTTAAATAAAACGTAACAAGATCTACTAAATTTTAAAAATTATTATTATTCTTTGATACACAATGTTATAAAATAACTAATTTGTGTAAGAAAGTTCAAATCTCAATATTTTTATCCTATTAATTTGTTTATATATCGGTCTGTGATTATATAACCTCCTTGCTTTTATGCTGTTATAATTAATATTAAAACGCTCATTTATTCTTCCATTTATCATAGATAACGTTTAATTATTTCCGCTAGATTGTCATTGCAAGTCCAATAAAAGCACATAGTTACACAATTAATGAACGTCTTGTCTATGACATAACAGTAGACATTTCCATCTCGCTTACTCGTGCAGTTGTGAATGAGATGGAAAGATCGTTTCCGTAAACAAAAAATAGCAAAATACTTTCGCCACATCCGTGCAGATGAACTTGAGAATTAAAAAAGCAATAAGAGTAACATGAAACATTCTCATTAGTTTAATAAACATCCTAACTATTGTAAGAATAGTATAAGACTGAGACCAATATTAAATGTAAATGTTAATTTTATAGAAAAAAATTAAGAGTTTTCCTAATTACATTAAATAGAATATAGGCAATAATACTTTTTTTGCATTTCAATTAGGAGTAGTGTTTCAATTCCTGAACCATCCGCAATGACAATCGTGTTGTATTAAACTTTAACATTATCTAGTCAATCTTTATTCTAAAGTTAATTAAGACGTTGCCATGGGCATTACAAAACATGTTAAATTGTCTATGCTAAAAAATTTATCAACACCGTTACTTATCTATGCTAACTTCGTTATAAAAAGTGTTGTTTTTCTATGGTAAAATGTACCTACGATTCCACCTCAACCACCACTCTATTCATATTGTTCTAAGTTTACCTACCTCTACTATTAAACAGTCAATCATAACGATATGAACTATTTTATTACTTAATGGTGTTCTGAGCACAATTCGTAGCACTTCGATGTTATAAAGCACATAAGCACAAATCATTATATAATAAAGCTAAAATTTAAACTAAATTTGTGATATCTACGCAATACAAGCTTATTGATGATTATTTTTTAACAATAATAGATATAGGTACGATTTAACAAATTAAAAGTGTTTAAGTATAATAGATAGGTACATCAAATAAATTAATTATTAGTATTTGGTTACGTAGATACGTTGTTTCAAGAAAAATGTTTAATGTTTGTAATCAAATAATCTGTCGGCTAGTTTTTCCTTACAAATTACCTAATTAAGATTTAAAACATATTCATTGTTAATATTAATGTACCTCTCTTTTATAGGAAATGTTTCTATACTAGATTATTAATTTAGACATCTTTCATATTGTAAGTAAATGTAATAATTTAAACACAAGTGATAAATGTTAACGCTTTTCATATTTTAAAAATAAAATGTTTTAAAATTTTTATTTTATTTTATTCGAGTGAAACCCTAAATAATTCAGTCCAAACTCTTCATCATTAAAGTGTTTTATAAGTTTATAACACATATTGGGAATTTCTGGAACACCAGAAATCAGACGAAAATATTATATCATTGTTCGTAAACTTTTTTAATTACAAAAGTTGGAGAATATCCAAAGAAAACTCTATAATCTTATTAAAAAGATTAATTATAGGTTATACGATTTTTAAAAAACATCTCCATATACCTATTCCTGTATATAAATAATAAGAGTATCATATTTTAATCTAGAGATATAGTATGCTTATAATAATTATAAATAATTGATCAACCTTTGAGAGTACTCAAAGTATTACAATAAATAAAAACAATAAATTATAAATTTAACAGTCTGTGGCTCTATGTAATTGTCAAAGCGGTAACTGTCAAATAGCAATTAAATTGCCTAACATCAGGTCAGTCTATTATTTACCGTCATTTTTGACTATTACTTCATTGGCCGTCAATGAATCGTAGCCGCGGTATTAAGTGCCAAAAATTCAACACACCCCAGACCGATATATTTAACAAAAATGGGTTCTAAATTGCAAGAGTACAAAGACACCTTAGAGCGTAACCTGAACGACAAAAGCAAGCCATGGACGAAGTTTTTTGAGTTAGCCGAACAAAGAACGGGCATGAATAGAGTCTATCTATTTGTCGGTAGGTAGCATTTGAATACGTTTATTTATATCCTAAGCGGTGGTTTTGTTTGACGTTTGTGTTTTCTCAGGCTTGGTGGCGTTCACCGGTTTATATTTAGTATTCGGATTTGGAGCTGAACTGATATGCAATTCCATTGGCTTTGTCTACCCCGCGTACATGTCAATGAAGGCATTGGAGTCTCCTATGAAAGATGACGATACAAAGTGGCTGACTTACTGGGTTGTCTATGCCTGTTTCTCAATAGTGGAATACTTCTCTGACTTTATTGTTGGATGGTTCCCTCTTTACTGGTTGATCAAGGTAAGTGCCTAACACTCTATCTATTGAGATAGAATAATGCTCCCATTGTTTAGTATTGAACCTGACCTTGCAGTTGTATTTTACCATACAATTAAATACAACTAGAACATGTTGTGAATTATCTCTTGTAAATGTTGCACAATTAACATTTTCATAGTTTTAATTCCTTAACACTTATGTATTTATATTTCATATAAGTTTATATATTTTATCTGATAAATTTACTTCAACTACACAAATTTTCATTGATATAAATTTATCTTTACTATCACATAGTTAAATTTTATCAAAATTATTTTGATCCCTTTTTAATTTATCTCTTGTAATTGTTGCTCAATTAACATGTTCATAATTCAGAGTGCCTTAACATTATGTATTTTATCTGAAAAATTTACTTAAACTACACAAATTTTCATTATCAGATAGATTTACCTTTACTATCATTTAGACATATATTATCAAATTTCCAGAAGTACATGATAAAACGTAAGTATCATGTTGAGGAAGTAACTTTTAGAATTAATCATTTCCTGTCATTACAACATTATTATTTGCCACATAATCTGATGAGGTTATCCAAAAAATTCTAAATTCTTTATTTGTTAAAATTGCACTATACTATTAAACTAGGTTTGGGAACTCTTCAGTTAAGTTTTATAACTTGTATTAGAAGTCTCTTTTAATACTTTTATAAAAAAATGTATAACTACATATTAAAGAAATCTATACATTTAATTCTTAGATTACAAGTTAAGATACATAAATGATACAATTCATAAAAAATATTATTTTATTACAGTAAATATTAGGAGTTCTTTTATTTTTTCAAATTTTAATAAGTTAAGCCATGTAGTTGTAGTGAATAGTACTCAGAACAATAACTTATAAGTTTACATTAAGATAAATTCTTAAAAGACAAATTGTTCTGAATTTATAATTAGAATGATGCGCTTGCATCTCTGAAACTGAAAGAAATAGGTTTTATTGCTAATTGAAATTGCAGACAAAATTACACCTCTGATGTATTAACTGTCTAAGATAAATATTTACTCTCATATGATAAGTAATGTTGAATCAATGAATTACAATTTGTAACAGATAAGTGGGAAAATTAAAATTGACTTGATGAATATAATCAAAATAATGTTTTAATTTTACTTCCATATCTAAGTAGGTAATTAATAAAAGATGACTTAGTAAGAATCCATTGTTAAACTGGGATTCAAAAACTATAAAGAGAAATAATTCTTGAGTAATGTTACATTAGCTAATTAAAAGAATTAAGTAATATGAAATTGCAATATTATGCAACATAATTCGTCATAGTACGATTGTTGTGGGTTATGTTGCTTTGTTACTTTTTGTGATAATTGTAGCTGATGCCTCTTTACCTACTTACATAAAGTAAATTTATTGCATTGATTATTACTTTTTCATTTTATGAATGTGTAATACATAAGCGAGGCAAAGTTTAATTTGTATCAAGATGTTTGTTGTTCCACAGCTGAGCGTTTTTAATTAATTTTGTGCCGCGCACCACCACTATGGAATCAGCTTCCTGCAGTAGTATTTCCAAACCAATAAGACTTAGGGACATGGAAAGAGGACCGCTAATCCTAGGTGAGAGCCTTCTGCTCGTTTGCTATCGTTTTCATAAAAAAAATAAGATTCGCCACTGTCACGCCTTTCCAAACACAATAAAAAAAAAATTTTTTGTTTAGATACCTCTCGTTTCGTGGTAGGCTTATAAAATTATAAACAAAACAAAGATGTAATATCTTAGATTAATCGTGATTATTATTAATGCTCTGAAGCACTAAATATTGAAATCTTTTTTATTCTATAGCGGAGAACGGAGCAGGTGGGTCTCCTATATGGTAAGGGAACACAATCGCGCATTGGTTGTGTTGCCGGCTTTTTACTTAAGCGGCGCTTTTAAATGCCTTTGATATCCTCATTCACTGAGTATTCTGTGAGCCCGTGGTATCACTTCGGACGAGCCGGCCCAATTAGTGCGTCAGCAAATGCTTCAATCAATTAAGATACGCTATATACAAACTAGTTCTTCTAATGATCGCCTATATTATTTGCTGGAATCGTACTTTGGTAAATGACGTCATATATAATAAATGAATTTTCAATCGGAAACTCATAACTTGTTCCATGTAGGTGCAATGATTTTATAATAACACATACAGGTTTTTAAGAAAAGTTCTTATATATCTTGTATATAATTGCTGGTAGTTGAAGCGTTCTTCAAAGAAAAGCAGATTCGCACACTTACGAAGCACATTCGTGTTGATTTTTGGTTGGTTTGCCGTTTTGATTCGTGTTGATCTTTGGTTGTGTTGCCGGCCTTCTTATGCCTTGTCTTATCTTCCTCCGCTTAAGTGGCATTTTAAGGGCCTCCGATATCCTCAAGCACACCGTTTCAAACACTACTATTTCACGCTGTTACCAATGCGCGGACTGTGGCGCGGTTGTCCATGGGTGGTGGTGTTCTTTTACTATATAAGATCAAGAAGGACATCAATAAGACCCAGCTGCTCCATCGTGTAAACAATAATAAAATGTGGATGTAATTTATCTGAATAACGCTATGTCACTAATGAGGAATGACTCATTACGATAATGAGCGCGATTATTTTTTAATGCGATACCTTATCAATGACATGTGAAAGTGGTCGCCCCGACCTTGTCTCTGACCTTTGTAGTTTACTCAGACGATATTTGTACGCGTAGGTAGCTTCTCGATGCGTTTTACGATATACTATAATAAAGATGATTTTGTTGTAATATTTTTGTCTTTTATGAACTACCATGAAGAGGCAAAATAAAATTTAGTCTGTAAGCGTTTCATACAGAGCGATATAATAGATTATAAGTAATAAATACACGAGTAATAAATATTTATGATGATTTTAAACTATTCCAGTGCATCTTCATCATCTGGTGCTACCTGCCGACGGACTTCAACGGCTCTCTCATCATATACCACCGCATCATTCGTCCCTACTACCAGAAGCACCACGCCAGAATTGACGATCTGGCTGCGTCAGGTAAATCCTAATAAACGACCACTGTGTACCATATATATTTATTATGAAGGTGATATACACCAAATACTATCATATCATACACATTATAAAAACTTATATATTAAAATGAAAAAGATAGTTTTTAGAGATAACAAACATGTTGATAATTTAGATGAAAAATATTTAGAATTGCATAAACATGCAGTGAAAAACTCGCATATATTTTGACATTTGCTCATTTGTAAAGAACATATTTAAGATTGATTAATCTACAGGCTGCGTTCACATTGAAAGAGTTTTAAATGAGGTTATCAATATTGTTGCATTCCTTATATAATCTTTTTTTATTTAATTATTATAATCACAATATTATATAATTAATTACATACAATTCTAACTGCTAGAATTGCAGTTATAAAAATAGCAGCTGTCTTAAAAAAAATTGCAGTTGTGTTTCGTCTTTGAACCATTAAGTTTTTATGCTTAAGTTTTCACTGCTATAGACAAGAACACATGAATAATAGTAATTCTAGTAAATAGAAAACTATTGTTTTTAGGTTAGGAACAATGTAAATTCTATAACAAAATTTAAAAAATACAACCATCTCTATGATATGTCAAGTTATTGGAAACTTACCAAATTCGTTTTCATACAAAATCTATTAACTTCAATGTTAAACTTGAATTAATAGGTTTGTGGTATGATAAATTAATGGTGACGCGAGCACTGATTGGCATTAATAATTAATTTATTTGTAATCAAAAGACAAAAGGCCATAGAGAGAAATGGAATATTTTAAAAACTACATAAAAGTAATGAAATTGTAAGTTAAGACAGTGGTAATTCGTACCATTGCATGAGTTTGCAGTTCGAAATAAACTTATAAAAAAATAAGTCGTTTTTGAGTAATTGGATAGCAACTGCTGTATTACAATGGGTTGCTATATTTTGATGGTAAACATTGTTAGTAACAGCTGATCCACTTCTGAATGTTTTTTTAGATGCCATCGAAGACCTTATTAATAATGCAAATAAGCATATTAATAAAACTGTTAAGTCGTTCAAGAAAGTGCTACCTGATCTTCATAAAGATTAAGGCAGGTAAATTGCATGGGACGCGCTTTTATTGGGAACGCAAAGCTTTATGTCAGCAAAATTGGTATACTATGAGTATGGAAGCAAGGCTTTTTGACCTAACGCATCAGCTAGCGCGTCATGTTTTCTATTATTTCCAAAAGGCTATATTGTTGAGGTTTCATGTGTGAAATTGGTGGATTTTTAAGCACAAACCATTTGACCAAGTGCACAATTAAAGGAAATTATATAATTCAATGAAATGTAATCATAATCTCAATAAATACTTAGTTGGTGAAAAATGAGAATCTAACGGTCTTGAATCAAGTTATAAAACCTTTAAAAAAAGTAAAGATGTATTGTAAATATCTTTAAACACATTAAAAACATATGCGGTCTCGTACATACACCGAGAAATAGTGCATATGTTATATAAATTTATCCAAACAAAAGGTCCTAGAATGTATATATATATATATTATAGTTAATTATATTATAATACTTGCTTGAAAGACAATATACACCTATATTAAAATTCAATGATATTACAAATCACTCATTGCGATGGCGCCAAAATTAAATTGAACATGAAATGGAATATATGATAGAATTAATCTGTAATCAAAATAAAAATATTTAGCCTACTCATATATTTATAGTATAATTGATGTTAAGAATGCTTAATTATTAACAGTGGATTGTGTTAGTACTATCACTAATGTATGTATGAATTATAATTTTTATATATTATTATATTTTATATATTATATTTCTTAACTGCATATTTTCTACGTTTCACCTAGCTTTCAATGCATTTGCTTTGAGATGTTTAGCACTTTTCATTTGGCCTAATATAATTTCCTAAATTCCTATTATCATATCCATTTCTATATTTACCACGCCTTAACTACTAATGCGTATGTTATAAAATAATTGGTACAAATTCAAAAGTGGACAGCCGTTATTTTTTTTTCAAAAATCTTTTAAGAATACCCCTGGTATAGCTAGATAAATAAGTAGACATTGTGCATAGCCGCCATATTGTCTTAATAATATGAGATCACAGATAAGGGACTGTGTAGTTTAAATAATTGTAGAACATATTTTTAGCTTGTCAGTGTGTATTCTACACGTAATAATTTCTCAGTCCATTATGTGTTTGCCGTTTCTATAAAGTTACTATATATTTATAAAAGTTAAAACTTCTTTAACGTACGAATTTGCAAGATGGCGGCTATTTATGTTCAAATTCACAATATTTTCATTCTTATAAGATCCTGTGAATATCCAAGAGTTGGTGCAAGGTGCAAATAGGAAGATAAATACGTCAATGAAAAAATTGGGCTAGACTCGTGGTTTTTTTTCGTGTATGTTTTTTGTTTAATTTGTATTAGTTTTATTTTTCAACAAAAACAATAGAAGCTAATGAATTTTGTTACCGCCTCTATAAAAATTTAAAAACATAGCCACCGTAGGTATTTCAGATACGGCACTAGTTTTATAGATTAGTATTTTATTTATCTTTGTATTTCACCATTTATTGCACATTCTATCCTTATTCACTATTATTGTTTATTGTATGACAATCGATAACTTCACAGAGTAACAAAAGACCAAAAAAAACAAACCTGATTTGTTGGCTCATTCAAACTTGTCAAGGTTATATATGTTATCTATGATTGAAAATAGCACATTTATTATCTGTTACCAATATGAGGTAACCCTGGAACTTAAATTGATTTATATGGATCCAGGGTCTGTCCAAGTGTAATCTTATGGTAGATACCTACCATACTGTACTATAGTACAAATAAATCTGTCTGTTGTTTGCTCTGTGATATATATTTGGGTGGCTCGAATTCCTTTTTCATTATTAAACCAATCCCTTATTATAGGTAAACAAGAATAGAGCTGTACTGCACTGAAGTAAGTAAAAACCATATAAATTGGCTGATTTCAGTGTAGCATTAGTAAAAGCTATTCGAATGTTGATATTCATAGAGTGCACTGCTCTTGCTTATTTTGTCACTTTTATTGTAGATATAACATTTCTGAAAAATCTTTTTTGTGATTTTCTTATTGTTTTTCTAATAGCCTGAAGCTTTTTAACTTTACTAAAGATGCATTTTCCATGAAGTCTTATGTAACGAATGTATTATTCACTATAGGTGTATTATTTATAATGATACATAGTTGTGTCTTTGTCTGCATTAAAATTCAAAAGTATGTAATGCTTAGTATGTAGTGCCTTCACTGTACTTAATTTTGCTTAACTCTAAATGAAGCAAGATTGACACTGAAACACCTAAGGTATATTTTATCTTAATGCATATTATATACACCTACAAAATAGTCTCATAAAACATTTTCACTAACGTGGATCTTGCGTCACTTTCAATTTTTAAAATAAGAAATACAGTGTTGTGTATCTTCATGTATATATATATATACACATACACACAAATTAATTGCTGTTCATTCCTCTTGCTAAAACTCGAGAATGGCTGGATCAATTTGATATAATATATTGATGAAGTTAATAGTGTGTGGAATATTTAATTCTGGTAAATTAAAAGTAGACTATCTTGCACTAACTAATGGAAAATTCAGTATATGATGGTGCTTTTAAAATTTGTGATGCCCACTATTATAAAATGCTCATCTATTTTATTAACTCATATATTTGAAATTATTACAATAATAAACTATTAATTTATATATTATTTTTTAATAATGCCATATATTAAAATGTGTATTTTTTATTTCAGCTTCACGCTTAGTAACAGACGCTATAAGAAAGAGTGACTAGGATTATTAACTTTGCTATCGAAGGAAAAGTACAAAACACCAAATAGCACTATAGCACTTTCATGCACACTCATTGTAATCATAAGAATTTATGTACACTATTATTAAAAACCAAACAATTTTTATAATCTATTCATATATTGCAATATTGTGTTCAACTTCTTAACACAACTGTGCTAGTTCACTTTTCAATTACTGTAATTAAAGGTTTTTAAAATTTTTTAATTTTTTTTGTATGTGTATGAAAATTATTAGATTCACAACTATAACTATATATTGCTACTTTGGTGTGGGATAGATAAAATAAATTAAATTCATCATGGTTTATATGATTTGTATTAACTCAATTAATTTTATTTTTAGTTAATTCTTTGCAACTTAAAATCTTAGCAACGTAAGTAACTTATCTCCTAAGTGTGTAGGGCAATGAATTTCCGATTTTTGAAAATCCTTTGTTATTAAGTTTTTATAAAAGACATATTTTGCACAAGCTTAAGTAAATGTTGCTATTTTTTAAAGAACTAAGGCGTGATAGTAACCTTATATTGTGTAGGCTTTAATTGTAAATTTCGTGTTTTGTGCCTTGATGAACTGACTGCCTGATTTTTCGATAAGAAATATATTAAGGATGTCATTTTTTCACTTAAATAAAGAGAAGTTCATTGTAAAATGTTTCTTTTATTTTCTACCTAAAATCAATTATGGAACTACAACGTAACAAGGTTTCATATGAAACTAATATTTGTAAGATAATAATTTTGTTATTATAATTTGGTCTTCTGTAACTACCTTTCCTGCAATTTGAAACCATGGTCTTCAAGCATATCTTCAATGGTTAAGCATAATTAATATAAATGTGTTCAATATGAGCTATGTTTTGTAGGTAAGGACAGACCCTTAATTTATGGGTTCTAACCTAATACAGCTAAAAAAGACAGTATGTAGTCCCTGTGCCCTTGCTCAAAAGGCAAATGTCTACACCTGATTTGCTAATTTAGTCTAGAATAGCTTGCAAACTGATGATTTTGTGGTACAGTTAAAAATAAATAAACACTTATTGAATTTATTAACTACAACATCTACATTATGCTAATCTTATACCTATGAGGTGCTTTTTTCTGCTTCTTCCTTTGCTATTCTTTCTCTTTCTGATCTTCTGTTCCTCCATGCTGTCATATAGGATCTGGGATGAATTGGGAAGAATCCAGTTAAACCTATAACAAAAATAAAGAGAGTTCTAAATATCCTTAATAAACACAATATATATGTCAATTAAGAGATACAACATAATTAGATTCCAGTACAGCTGTTCATTAAAGGTCACCTCTTTTACCACCAGGGGATACACTTGCCCTAATGATTGCTTGTTTTAAACAAAATTAAGTATTATTTCTGAAATTTTATTTGTTAAATTTAGAGTTGCAAGTGCAGAGGCAATTGATAGTTTATAAAAGAGTTACCTAATAACTCTGCTACTGGAGTGGTAACATGGGCTCCTTGACCTAGCCAGAACTTTAATCTTTCTAAGTTAAGAGCAACTAACTTCTCGTTATTTATATTAGGCATTGGATCATACGACCCCAGCTGCTCAATAACTGGTTGGCTGTTTAATCTCTTGCGCTGTAAAAATTTAAAAGCAATTAGAATGGTATTCAAAATAAGATTATTTTTTGGAACATCCTCTAAATATGTGTTTTATAAAGTTTTATAGGAACAAATTCAGTTATAACATTAATAATATATAAATAATAAGCTTTCCTTATAAAAGAATCCATCAGTTTTAATTAATATTTATATAGTTACCTGGGTAACTGAAATATGAAAAAACGGCCTATTTGTACATCCCTGGCGAATTAAACGAATTGATTTCGCTGCTAGAGCGTAATATTTACCAGTACCACTAGCTGGAGGTAGAGGCATAGTTAAGTAATAACTTAATAGTAATTTATAATAATAAATTATAATATTTTATTCAAAATAAAATCAAAACACTTCAGATATCTAACCTAAAAAGTCAAATCAGCAAGTGTCACTAAATAGATGACAGATATAATAAATGCTAACTGCCTATAGAATATAAACTTACAATAATGTATTGCACAGAGTAAGTACTAAAGGTATTTATTTAATAATATTATTATCACTATTATATAAATTAATATTACGAATTTCTCACAACTTATGTTTATTTAATATAATACATTTAATGATATAACTAGGTGCACAAAAATTTCTAAATAATAATATTAAAGTGATATCAATAACAAAGTCAAGTAATATATAAATACATATTATATGATAATATCATGCCAAGACGAAAAAAAAGAAGGAAATTTCATGTACTTTACTTTATTATATTATAATATCACGGCAATGAGTCATCTTATATTCTGCCTGAAAATGTTTAAGTACTCTAGAACAAAGAACTAAAATTTAAACTAGCGAAAAGTGTGTCGCGATTCATAAAAGGCCAATATTTTTCAACATCTAGTCATTAGGGCGTAATAGCCCGCTTCATGAATTATCAGGGTTGTTACTTTTAATTACGAATACTTAATTTTGTCTATCAACAATATTTAACAAGTGGAGGTTAAATGTGTTTATCATACTCAAACTTAGTACTTCTAACTATTGCCATCGTGTTTTTATTAGATATATTCAGATCCTATGGTTTTGTCTGCTTGATATGTGGTTAACATAAATACAACCTAATAATATATATTTTTTATAAGAAATGAAATACTTCTTGTAAAGGAATATAATATTTTTAATTTTTAATAAATTTAGTATAGTTAAATTTCTAACTGACATAAGACACAACCCTAGATTTTACGCGAACTCGTACTTTTTCAATCAAATACGGTTTCTATTCATTCGGATTTCGCGTTTATGTTTATTACTATTTTTAACTTGGTATGTTGAACAACATAAAATTTTCTAATGTCCCGTCATTGAGTTTTTAATTATATATATTATTGCTGTATTTAATTATATTGTTACCATTAAAATAAAAAAAAGGTTTTATAGCAGTTTTAATTAACTTCTTTCTTAAGAAATAAGGATAACGTCTAACCTACTATAAAGATCTTCAGAATACCACCACATACCGTTAACATTATGGTAGAATGAGATAAAAAATTAAATATAGTTATGTGCGAGAGAGATGGATCATTTAAGTGGGTCACGGAGAGGAGAAATAGGGAAGTTTGTTCTAAAGCGCTGCAGTGCTGAACGAGTCACTTTGAAAATGGGAATCTGAAAACTGTTCTAATAATAGAATAAGTGACATATTTTAAATTGGAGAATTTTGTATTACTTCATGAACCTCGCTATAAAAGAAAATTTACGTTGTAATACTGTTTATAGTTTAATTACTCTTGCTTTTATTGTAATCTTGTTGCAAAAAGTAATTAAAATATTCCAATATTTTTTAAAATCGAATGAATCCACTTAAATTTGTTGAGTGTTTTAAAAAGGTAGTTATATGTATTATGATTAACTTTATATGTAATAATGAATATAATAACAATTATTTCAGCTTATTTGTCAATGCGTATTCAAAAAATTAAGTTGTTGTTATTAAAACAAAGCAGTTTGCGTAATAGTAATGTTGTAAAAGACAACCCGAAATTACCTAACCACTCCGAAACACAAATTATCATACATCAATACGCATCTCGTACACGTCCAATTATAGATTGCAATCGTGAAGCGCCGGCAGCGCTACGTTGTCCGCGCATGCGTCACGACGATCCGCGACGATCGATCCCCCGGGCGAGTAACACAGTGATCGCGCGCCCGTCGCCGAGTCCGGAGCACAATGCGTTCGAATTGAGGCGGGAAACACGTCAAACTGTATCTCCGCGAGTACGCCGGCGAAGAGGAGCGGCCGCCGTGCCGAGACGAATGGCGTCGGCAGGAGTGGTCGCGCGGCCGCCTACCACAGGTGGACCGCAGTCCCAGCCGCCGCAGTCCTTACCTCCAGCGCGATGACGAACCGTCACCGGCGCCCGACGAGCGTGGCCGCTCCGCCTCGGCTGGCGCCCACCATCGGGCCAGACCACGGCCGCTGCGATACCAGTCCCTGGAGCGGGACTACGACCGCTCCTACGCTCCACCGCCGCCCACCGAAGAGGACTACTATCGCCGTGAGCCTCCTCCACTCTTTCTCGGAGAATTGCAATCACAGAACTCGGATTTACAGCGTGAACTTGGCAATTTGAAAAAGGAACTTGAACTGACCAATCAGAAGCTCGGCTCCAGTATGCACAGCATCAAGACCTTCTGGAGTCCGGAGCTGAAGAAGGAGCGGGCGCTGCGGAAGGAGGAGAGCGCGAAATACAGCCTCATTAACGACCAACTCAAATTGCTCAATCAGGAGAATCAGGTCAGTGGTTCGCTTTGATTGAAATCGTTTGAACGCCGTCTCACCCAGTTCGAGAGTCGCAATTTAGCAATAGACGGTATTACAATGCATAGTATTTGCAGGAAGCTACGCCTGCCTTTCGGCGTCGGGCGAGCTACGCATGCTTGAGAACTCCTTCCATTGATGTCACGCTGATAGGTCAATGGGAGCACCACTCGAGGTGGCCCACTTATATTTCTGTTTTAAACGTTGTCGTTGCATTGTCAAAATTTGAAAAGAAATCCTTTTCTCCAGCAAAACTTGATGTTATACAACACCTTTTAAATTGAACATTTCTACTTGTTAGTGCTACGAGAAATTTTAGCTCGTCGTGTTAATAACTCAAAAATGGATACATTTTTTTGAAATTTATAGATTATTAAGTGCAATTAATTAGAAAACTCTGATATACTATTATTTCAAGAGTAAAATGTTTTATGAATTCTAAGTAATACCACCGCTTTGTGGAATCCCGACAACGACCCACGGCTCTGCAAGGCTTAGGGGTGTCCATGGGCGGAGGACCGCTTACCTTGGGTGAGCCTCCTGCTCGTTTGTCACCGTTTCCATAAATAAAAGTAATTTAAAATAAACAACGATGAAATTTTTGGTATTAAAAATAATTAAAAAGAGAACGCTTTATGAAAATAGCGTAGCTATCACTTAAGTGCCATTTAATATGCATTATATATTCTGCTGAAGTTTTATTAATTCAATACATGTACTCATATAAATGATCGCTACGCCGGTTTAAGTACAAGTGCTACGAGATACGTGCTACAGCGTAGACGTACACTGTTCACAAAGTTACTATAATTTATTACCCATTTTATTAAGCCCGGATCTTTTTTTATATCGAATAAAAGGCACAATGTTTATTTATTTTCTTATTGTATATGGGATAATGTAACAGGCGGCAGTTTTATAGTAAAAGATCACCGCCCATAGACGATCGTATCACTGCTCGCGCTTTGGTTGTGTTGCTCGCTTTTTACGCCTCTAAAGCAGTATAATTTTATGGGCCTTCGATTGTCACTTAGTAAAACATAGTAGAAGTGCCGTTTTACGCTGGTATTCTTTGAGCCCGTGGTATCACTTCAGACAAGCCGACCCAGTTAGTGCGTCAGCATTTTACTTTTAGGGAATAGGTGGTAAAGAAGCAGGTGACTCACCTAAAATAAGTGGTCCACCTCCCATGAACACTAGGGGTAGTACAGTGTCGTGGGTGCGTTACGAGCTTTAAGAAATAGGTACTCTTTTTTTTAAGTTCCCCAAGGCGTATTGGTTACAGCATGTGCTTTGCTTGAGTAAGGCTTTTCCACGAGTAAAGCTAATATATAACAATATGTAACAATACAATACATTTTTTAATATTATATAATTTTAAGATCGCAACAGGTGGGCGTCTTTGGGGAAGGCCTATGTCCAGCAGTGGACTTGAATAGGCTGATGATGATGATGATGATATAATTTTCATCGTATTTTTAAATTCTTCTTCAAAATTTATCTTCAATTTCAACTTAAAAAGAACAAAATCCAGCATAAATATTAGAACCTTAAATTTAAAGCGTAATTTAAAATTTGATTGCGATTAATTCATTTCAAAAAATAAAGTTCTACGACCTCTCCATGCAGCTCGTTCAATACGAAACAGTTTATACATTGAATCTGACTTTAAACATGAAAAACTTTAATTACGTACTCTATAAAGGCTCTCTCGAATTTCTAGCAGACGTCCTTACTTCTATATAAAAACTGTATAACATATAGACCACTTTTCATCGTGCCGCTTTGATGTCTTTGGATTTCTTTTAATTTAAAAATCATGTACTTAAAACTAATTATATACTCTATGTATATAAGCGACATAATCCATAATGACATATTATAGGCTAAGTTATAGGGTTTTCAAAAAAATCTCTTAATTTAAAATTAAAACAGCTAATTTAATTTTCGTATCATTTTATTATTTGTCTTATTGAAATTATAGTGTGGAGTCTTTACCCCGTGGGAGACCCATGCTGGACAGTATATAGGAGACCACTTGCTCCGTTGTCCGCTAAAGCATAAAAATAAGCTCTTCCGAAGGGATACAATGGGCTCACAGAATATCAGCGTGACATATTCGTTCTTGTTGCGCTGATTGATTGATGATACCGGATACCCATCAAAAAAGCAGACGAAGGCGCGGCTGTCCATGGGCGCCGGTGATCTCTTACTATTAGGGGGCACACCTGCCCAGTTGTCCGCCATATAATAAGAAAAATGCTTAGATTTTTTCTACAAGACTAGAATTCTAGGTTCGTCGCTACTGTTACGTAAGAGATATAATTAATTACATCTGCGTCGACCGATAAACTGGAATCATAAAATAAATTGGCCTTGTTATGAATAATGGCCTATTTTCCGGCTGGTGACGCGAAAATTATTGCCTAAATAACCTCAACTAAGCTTGAATCTTTACGACATAGAAACGCGTCTGTCAGACAAGATAGCAGTATTTAAAAGTACTGAGAGCAAAAGATTAATCTCCTATTTTAGTTGGCACTAACAATTACTCGTGTTTGAGTTCACTTGGCAATTGAAGTTTTAAATACTTCCAAAAATCCTTTTGGCAACCATCCAAAGGACAAATCTAGGCTTAGCAGCCATAAGTCTAGACTTTAACCTAAATTTTTACATTTGTATGCGAACAACGTCTTATATTAAAAGACACTATTGTATTAAAATAAAACGAAACTTGTGCTAAATAAGATGACATTTTATTTATGTAAAATAAATTATAAAACCTACATATTTATTATAATAATAAAAGTACTACCTACATTTAACTACAGGCAATTTCTTCTAAGCAACATTCAAGAAACATGTATTTATATCATCAGCATCATCGTAAGCCTATTAATTCCACTGCGGGAAATAGGCCTCCCAAAGACGATCTATTGCGATCTTGAGCGATCTGGATCCAACGGTTGCCCGGGACATTTATGAGTTCACAAAGGAATAATGAGTATGCACTTCTATTCACTTTATACACTTCTATACATATGAATGTCCAACAAATTTTTAGTATTGTTATTGTAGTTTAAAAACGGTTATCTTAACAATTTTAATATATGATTTTTTTACGAAAATAGGGAATCTATTGATTAGGAGGTTAGAATAAACGGTTTTCTTCACATGGACGAGTCGTACGGGCCAAATAGTACGTTAGCATTTGCTTCAATTTAGTTCATTCAGGCTTTACAATAACAAACTTAATAATTAATGTAAACAGCAAGAAAAATTAACGATTTTATTTCAGACGGTTATAAATATATTAAAACAGAACATTACGTGTCACACGCATAGAATGAAAAAACGTGACCGATTAATTCCTTCACGTTATAAAGCCTTAAATGTTTTGAATAAATTAAAATTATGGTTGAATCGACATAACTATTACAACGATTGGTCAATTTAATAATATTATTGAACAGAAAATATTTATAGAACAACGTATGCCATGGTCATAAACAAATCAAAACAATTATTGAGATTATCAAATCTTTTTTATAGTATAGTGGACAACGGATCAGGTAGGTCTCCTATATGGTAAGAGAACAACGCCGCCCATGGACATACGCGCACACTCCACGCATTGGTTGTGTTGTCGGTTTTTTACGCCGCTTAACGGCCTCCGATATCCTCACGCACTCTACGAAACACAGTTCAAGTACCGTTTCACGCTGAGTACTCTGCGACCCAAATTGTGCCAATATATGCGTTAGCATGATTCAGCATGGGTCTCCCACGGGCGGATCATTTGATAAATAAAGTATAAAAATGTTTTTGATGGCCTCGTAGCTGATTGGTTTTATAAATCTACCATGAAGCGAGAGGTATCGGGTTCGAGTCCTGACCCGGATAATTTTAATTTAATTTATAATTTTTTCTGTCTCTCGAAGAGCTTGACAGTGACCGGGAGAGTGTCGCACCCGTAGGAAAGTCATGTTGAAGCATATGCTGTCGCACTAATTGGGCCAGCTCGTTCGATGTGATACCACGGGCTTTCAGAATATAAAATATCAAAAGCGTGAAACGGTACTTGTAACGTGTTTCGCTGAGTGAGTGGGGAATCGGAGGCCGTTAAAATGCCGTTTTAGCGCCGTAAAATGCCAGCAACTGTGTCATAGTCATCACGGGCAGAGATGATCTCTTACCATAGAAGAGACCCGCTCTGTTGCCTGCTGTGCGACAAAAATAAAATATGTGAATGTTGAATATCGCCAAGAATACAAATGTATCTTAAGTTATTTGTCCTGTTTAAGCAATCTGCAATGCGCTGTATATTTGTCTGCGGCTTAGACAGATGACTGGTTTTATTTTTATCAGGATTATGTCTGGAATCTTAAATCACCAATCTATTCATGTAACTAGGTTATTCTTGCTTTGTTCGCATTAAATATTAATATTGGAACCTAAAGTTATCTAATTCGTTTTAAAAATAAAAACTAATAAAACCAAAGTTTTTGAGTCAGACAACGATTCCATGTGCTATATCAAATTGTATATCCAACTAACAGACCATCTCAAACATTCTATTTCTATATAATTTGTTAGACCAGGCTTCAAATATACATAAAGAGAACACAAATTATCATGCATATACCTCGATGTTTGTCATTACCTAATATAAAGTATGCAACACACCCGCGATTAGGGGTGTTTTTTTTTATATAATAGCCGAAAACGGAGAATGTAGTACTCCTATATGTTAAAAAAACACCATTGCCCATAAATAACTGCGCCTCAGTCTGCTCATTGGTTGTGTTGCCTACTTTTTACGCTAATTTTTAATGTCCTCCAATATCCTCACCCACTCAGCGAAACACAGTAGAGGCATCGTGTCAAATACAACTACTATTTCACGCCGAGTATTCTGTGAGCCCGTGGTTTCACATTGGACGAGCCGGACCAATTAGTGCATCCGCATATTTTTACATATATAAAATTAATTTGTAACAGAAACAGAAAAAAGTGGTTAACCTATATCAGCTAGATGTGGTGCCACGTTTTTATAAATCATTATATATCCTACAAAGTCGCAGTAGTTCTACGTAGATCATTATTTTGCGCTATAATCCATAGCACTGGTAGAGCACGCGATGTAAGCCATTTTAAAGTTATTTGTAAACTTTTTGTTACATTATAGGAGTTTTTCACTTATTTCTAAATTTTTTACCATTTTAAATAGTTTCTGTTCACCGTATATAGTGTAGCTTTCTAACGGTGAAATATTTTTGTCAATCTGTAAAGTATTGTCGGAACCCAGTAGATCCAATCAAACAATAAAATCTTTGCTCCTTATAATACATATTAATCTTCCGAAATGATACCACTCACAGAATACTCAGAGTGAAACGGTACTTATACTGTGTTTAGCAGAGTGAGTGAGGATAATGGAAGCTCTCAAAAGTACTGCTAAGTGGCGTAAAAAGCCATCACAAGTATTACGCGGACTGTACCGCGGTTGTTCATGGGCGGCGTTGTTCTCTTACCATTTAGGACACCCACCTGCTCCGTTGTCCGCAATACTATAAAAAAACAAATGTGTTATTGTCATAATAGTTAGCTTTTCTACACCGCAATTTTTATTAAAACAAACCAAATTAACTAATTTTCTTGCCTCTTAAATGGTTTCAGAACGGAAAGATCACTGACAAAATAACGTGACATTACTTATAATAATATGATTATATAAATATATTAACTTTGTTAAATACGTCATTTATATTGCGTGTAAAACTTATCGAATATGAACTTGAAGCACGTAGTTCTGCTACGAATATATAAAATAATAAATTCTTAAGTTTACGATTATTTACGATAAATATAACCTTTTTTTACAACCGGTTCACACGACATGCGCAATTATGTAGTCATTCATAAATAAACTGTAGTTGGGTTAGTATTTAGGCTGGCATGTCCTAAGTGATAACACGGGCTCACAGTACACCAGCGTGAAACAGTGTTTGTATTATGTTATGTTGATTGAGTATATCGGAGGCCCTTACAATGCGGGTTAAGCGGCGTCAAAAGCCGACAACACAGCCAATGCGCAGAATATGGCACGATGAGCGGCGGTGCTCTCTTATAAAATAGAATACCCACCTGCTCCGTTGTCTACTATATAATAAAAAAACAACTGTGAATTTACAATTCAAATAGATTTTTTTGTTTAGCAACTTTGTTTTACCTCTGTCCTGTTAGGTTGCGGGGTTTTATAATGTTTGTAATGAATATGCTTTAGTTAATTACCACAATAACGAATTACATTCTTTTACTTTTTAATCAAATCCAAAAACAGAATATTAGGTATGCTTATTCCCGATCGATTTAAGTTTTTTTATATTGAGAGGTCATAGTCAAATTAAAAAAGTCAAAATATTTTATTGAAATTAAAATACAAAATACCACTTTTTGAACGTCAAATTTGGATTCTACTGACATTTCACGGGGTGTATACGCTGAAAGAAGAAATGGCGAAAAAAACTGACAGCTGCACATTTTTTTATTTAAATAAGCGGAGGTATTTTTTTATTTATAATTACACCAGATTTCTTTATCATTTAAAAGTATATTTTAATAAAAACGTTTTTTAATCATGTATAAAATCTGCCCTTATGTTTGGTAAACTTAATTAGTTAATTACAATGGAATATATTACAGTACCCCGAGCGCTTATGTTCAAAACTTTCTTGGCTTCTCTGGTATTGACAGGTCAGGATAGTGACCCACCTAAAATGTTGATATCATGATAAATTTAATGATCATTACGCCGCTTAAGTGATATTTTTTAGGATCTACGACATTCATTGAAACACAGTACAAGTACCGTTTCACGCTGAGTATTCTGTGAGCCCGTGGTATCAATTTGGACGAGCCGGCCCAAGTAGTGCGTCCGCATCTTCAGCATGGCTCACCCACGGGTATGGTAGTATTATAATACTCGCGTGGCCACTATCAAGCCTTTCAAATTCAGTAGCAAGTGAGTCTTCACTATGGTAAGATATCACCGCCGTCCATGAAAAACCACGCTAATCACCATAATCCACGCGTCAGTTGTGTAGCTAGCTTTTTACTTTTTATTAACGTGTACTTTTTATAATTTTTGTATTTAAATAAATAAATGACCAGACAATCATTTTTTCACAGAAGTGAGCAAAGGAAATGAATCATTAAGCTTGGTGTCTGCATCGTCAGTTTTTTGTCAATTGTCAGTAATTACTTTAGCGCAATTTTTATTAAACATAACGTTTTTTTATAACTATTTAAATATTTCAAAGAGCATTAATAATAAACACTGATTATAGTATTATTTTACAGCTATGTTAAAGTTTAAAGATAAATTAAATTTATATAATATTTATTTTAAAATAAGTTTTAAGTTAAATAGCAAAGATTTGTACTAAATAAATTTAATAACTATTATTAATTATGTATTATTAAATAATATTAATACTATATATTAAATCATGCTGATAAAATCGAAATCAAAATTAATATTTGCTTTTAAAATTAGTTAATATAAAAATATTCTTTATTACAGACAAAATATAAATACCATCTCATCGAAATAGTTTATATTATTATATAACCATTAATAATAGATAATAGATTTCTATTGTCAACAGACCTCCAACAATTCTGTGTAATCTATGGTAAACTATTTTATCTATGCTAAAATTCCTTGAACGCAACTTTTGGCAAAGATTATTACTTAACCTGTGGTTACCCATCACAACTGTTAGTTTTGGCAGGCTGCCAACTGGACGCGTGACAGGTATGGTTCTGAAACCTGTTGACTTAAAATTTTACTTGAATCAGTAATGAGGTATTAACTAGTGGTCGTAATTTGAAATATTTTGTGTATATTGTGTATAGCAACAATGTGGTATGTATATTTAATAAACTTATGTATTTCTTTAAATAATTTTAGTTAAAAAAAAGCTTTATACACGTCTCCGTATAAATTTTACAGTTTCAAATTTCAAGATAATCCGTATAAGCTGTAAATTTTCTTAGAACTATACTCAATTTATTCAGTTCTGGTATTAATATTGTAAGACGGTTATGGGTTTTAGTCATTTAGAAAATATCTTTGTTTCTTCAGAAATAACATAAATAATTATATCCGAGCTTTATTGACAATTTGTTTGACCTCTTTTCTTTGACCTCTACAATTATATCAATATCCTTTTTTTTTAAACTAATGACATGAATACCCTGCCGCTTACAACACACTCGCGAGCCATGAATGCGTTGCCGTCTATTAAAGAATAGGTAGTAGGCACGATCTTATTTGAAGGTCAACAAATCGTTATGATTTGGCTTGTCTTGGCAATACTTCTGCGGGCAGCTAATTCCATAGTGTGAAGGTGCACGACACAAAAGGCCCTAAAAATGTTTAAAATAATAGATGTAGATGTTTCGGAGGAACTTCCAAACGGATTAATACATGCAGCTGAGTTTAATTACAAACATCAAGACGGAATATAAAGTTTTATCCATATAACCTCGATTCGTGATTCCACAACTGAAGGTTTTTTAAGGTTTTTGTGTGGCGCACTACCATTATATGGAATCAGCTGCCTACAGGGGTATTTTCAAACTTATACGACATGGGAATCTTCAAGAAAAGAGGACCTTCAATATAATCCTTAAAACTCGGCAATGCATCCGCGGCTCAACAAGGGCTAGGGGTGTCCATTGTCGCAGGACCGCTTAACCTAGGTGAGCCTTCTGGTCGTTTCAAAAAATGTATTTTAAAAATATGTTTCGTAGAAAATGTAACATATTTTTGGCATACTTCCGTTCGGTGATCGATTGTGTATAAACTAAACTCAACGCGATAGCACTTAACCCAGTTTGTTCTAAAACTATAGTTATAATAATAGCTTTGCTTTAGTTTTATCCAGTATAAAGTTATGTCCAAATTAATGTTTTAACAATAACCCTAGAGTTAAATTTCATCGTATAGAGAAATTGTATTTTATATATTACCATGGTACAGCTATACGGACGAACTAATTGGGCCGTACCGTTTGTGATACCAAGGGCTCACAGAATACCAACGTGAAATACGTGTACAGTGTTTCGCTGAGAGAATGAAGTAACTGAAAGTTTACAAAATTATTTTGATTAAGCGGTGTAAATGCTGGCAGTACAATCAAAGCGCTGATTGTGGCGCGGTTGTCCATGGGCGGTGATGTTCTCTTATAGATTTCTCTATATAGAAAGCCCAGCTGCTCTGTTATCTGCTTTACTGTAAAAAAGTAAACTTGAATGCATCAGCATGGCTCTCCCACGGGTACGACAGTATTAAGACTCGCCGGCCACTGTCAAGGCCTTCCTAAGATCGAATAAATTATATATTAAAAATTTATTTTGGAAACTTTTGATTATTGAATTGAATAAGTTACTGGAAGTTGTCCAAATACCAAGCGACTGTATCTTAAAAATTCCTCAAATTCATAATAGAACCTATTATATTACAATATTTAAATTTATTTAATGATAGTGTGATCATGGGGGGATATTTATGTTATTAGTATTTGTTATTTATTATTAGTAAGTTGAAGTGGCAATGGGCTGGCCACATCGCTCGTCGAACCGACCACCGATGGGGAAGAAAGGTTCTCGAGTGGCGACCGCGTACCGGAGAACGCAGAGTGGAATGTCCCGCCACACGATGAACAGACGATCTCACGAAGCCGCGGGCAACCGCTGGACCCAGATCGCTCAAGATCGTAATAGATGGTGGTGGTGGATTTTTTATAGTAGCAAAAGAGCAGGATACTCATCCTATGAGTGGTTCTACACCCATAGATACTTCCATCACGTGATGGATCATGGGTGCATGGTGCTACGCTCATGTAAATATTATAAATGTATGACACATCGCGTTGAATTTAATAAAACCGTTTCCATTATGATTTAATTTT